>MVAQ01000187.1:0-43031 GCA_014825775.1 Krasilnikovozyma curviuscula | reverse complement strand
GGTTGGGGCTCTGGGAGGGGATTGGGGTGTAGAAATAGCGTGAGTTAAACGTCTCGATTCAGCGACACACCCAAAATCGCTCCTTCTGACTTCAGGGATGACTGGGCGATTTCGCCGTTTGGGCGGTCAAATAGAGGGCTACCATACAGATTGTCTATCCCACCACTATCACATCTCTCGAAGGAGCAGGTTCTTGCCCTTCACACATACTTCACCCTCTCACTTGTTCAAGCTCGCCTGACCCTACTCTTGCCCCAAATCTCGTCCTTATCCCCCATGCCAACGACTACACAATCTAACGATGCAATAGTGTCACAACAACAGCAGCAGCAGCAAATACTCGCTCAAGTCAATGATCCAGCTCAACCCGTCGTCGCCAATGCCAACCTCCTGAGAATCATCCCTACGTTCGTCCTGAACGCTGTCAAGTACGCAGCTGTCTGGTACATCTTTACTCGAGAAGAAGGTGTCTGGGAAACTGCTGCCTGGGCAGTTGGATTAGCTTCCTGGTGGACTTTTGAACTCTTTCGAGAGCTTCAAAGAGCTGGCGCTCCCGGTGCGCGCAGAGGAATCGTACCTGCAGCGGCGGAAGGTGGGCGAGTCGAACCTCCCAGAATGGAGCCTCAACAAGCTGTTGGTGTTACAGGAGCGGCAGATGGTCTTCATGCTGGAAGAGATGACATTCCCGTCACTCCAGGAGGTGGCAATCAAGGTATTCAAGGTGCAGCCGCCAATCCAACCCCACCGACACCGCGTCCTAGACCAGCTCTTCCACCGCTCGTCTCAGCAACCCCACTTCATGCGTTATCACTTTTCAACATCAAAGATGAAAACATAGCCCTTGGTCTCGATCCTCTACATCCAACTCCACCACCATACACCAGTCGCAGGTTCACCGGTCGAATGATCCACAGAGCCAAGACTTTTCTTGGTCTGTACTTCTTGATGATGGTCCCAGCTTTAGAAGCTCATAGGCTGTCGGCCATCAAGAAGCGTGAAGCTCATATGAGGGCGATCGCAGAGACTTTGCGTCAGCCGACAGATTCGAGTGGTGCAACGAGAACTTCGGCAGCAGAGGTGAGTTGCAGAATTATTGCTTTGTTGCGGTTCCTGAAAACTTATGTAACATCTTATTTCCTTAGGGCATTCCTCTGGGTCTTGGCGCAATGGAGGAGAGCTACTGGCGACGAGTTCTGGAACGTGGAGAGGGTATTGACTGGGACGAAGAAGAGAGAGCGCAAAGAGAGATGATGGATAGAGAACAGAGAGATCGTGAAGGGGGTGATAACTGGTTCTAGAGGGATGAAAGATCCTTTTTTTTTTGGACGAAGAACTGACTTTCTCTCGATATCGTGTAACGCCCTTTTTTGTACTCTTAGTCTCTTATCCCGTACCATTTGATATTGTGAATATGTACCCGTACTGCATGTGCACAGGTGTACCTTTAAGGAAACCCTTTGTTTTTTTTTTTGCTGTCGTTTGTGCTGCGAAATCCATGGTGGTCAGCCACTACAGAAGCTTCGCTCTCGTCTTGGAAAGGGAAACGCAAATACTATAACAAAAACACAGGAAAGGAAAAAAAAAACTATTTGATCACCACCAACCAACAATGCAATTTGATGATATGTTTATCGCTCGT
The DNA here is from genome assembly GCA_014825775.1 of Krasilnikovozyma curviuscula. Classification (NCBI taxonomy): domain Eukaryota; kingdom Fungi; phylum Basidiomycota; class Tremellomycetes; order Cystofilobasidiales; family Mrakiaceae; genus Krasilnikovozyma; species Krasilnikovozyma curviuscula. Next base: position 41,392 of record MVAQ01000187.1, on the reverse strand, counting down.
CTTCAAGATAACGGTACTCGAATCTGAAATCCGCCTTCTTTCGCTTTTGAGATGAGACGAAAAGGGACTAGTTAATGAATGTGCTGTTAATTGATGCGAAATGAGAGACGCTTACTTGACACCAACTGGTTTCCCAATCAAAGTAGATATACATTCCTTGTTCGTACTCATCGGTGATGGCTTGAGGCTGACTCAATCTCTGGAACCAAGTCAGGTACTGTTTGTGGAATCTCCATGACTGCTTTTTGAGTTCTTTAGCTGCCAGCCATCTATTCGCCAAACACGAAGCGCAGTAAGCATAGCTTTCTCGGTAGAAGAAAAGGAGACTAAAACGTACTGCTCATAAGTATTTGCGTGGTGGTAGAAGATGTAGAAGAGAGTATCCACATCGAATTTGGCAAATATATCCTTGTCCATCAGGGACTGAAGAGGTTCCTGAGGGTAATGCGGAGGAGTCTGGTGTGGGTTCTTGGGTGTATAATACTTGGGCCTGAGAAAGCGACACGTCAGTGAACAGATCAGGTAAGGAAAGAAAGAAATTCCGCTTGGAAAACTCACTTTTCAGCATCCTGAACCAAAGGCATCTGTTGATAACTGGCATCCAAACTAGCATGCAACTGATCAACGGCGACACCGTTAGCACCACCTGCAGCAGCTTGCTGTCTAGCACTAGCCCTCTGTTTAGCAGTATCAAAACTGCTCGCCAAATCAGCCAAAGGTTTGGGCAAGCTTGTAGCAGTTGGTTTGACCTGTAGCTGCTGCTGTGAGGGGATATTACGTTGCTGGCCGATGACGGAAGGAGCGGCATTGAATTGTTCACCATTGGTAGACGGGTAATGCTGTTGAAGCTGCTGGGGCAGCTGCTGCTGTGATAGAGGCTGTTGATGCGATGGTTGTAATGAGCCAGGTAACGAAGCGCCGTTGGAGTTGGAGCTTTGAGACTAGTCGTAGTTGATGATGGATGGCGGATATTAGAAAATAAATACGTAAAAGGGGCAAAAAAAGTAAACTTACAGTTTGTTGCTGCTGCTGCTGTTGTTGTTGTTGTTGTTGGAAAGCAGCCTGTTGCTGTTGCAATTGCTGCTGTTGTTGAAGAGCAATATTTGCCTGAGCTTCACGCATTGCATCTCTCTGAGCAGCCTGAAGCTGCTCTTCATTCGTTGAAGCAGTATTACTTGAAACAGGTACAGGGCTGGTAACAAGAGGTTCCGTTGCAGGCGGTGTGGGTTCTGGAGGAGGTGTGTGTTGCTGAGGCTGAGACGCCTGAGTTGGTGCGGCAGGCACGGAAGTTGAGGATGACCTCAATGGAGCAGCAGCGGGCGTTGGAGCTGGAGGAGCGGCTGGTGCAGGTGCAACTGCTGCTGCTGCAGCTGCAGCGTAACGAATTGCTGGCATTGCCGGCTTCACTACGGGCGTAGGTGCTGGAGGGGGCGCAGGCGCTGGGGCTGGAGCAACTTTCGCCGCAGGGGCTGCTGTTAACGGTGGAATACTTGTGGACTTTGGGCTTGGGAGTGGAGGTTTCGGTACGGATTTAGCGGGCGTCTTTGGCGGTTCCTCTGGAATTGATATCGAATCGTCGTGCGACGAAAGAATATCGTCTCTATCGCCCAGCCCGAAGTTATCTTCCTCTTCTTGAAGATTCAGCTCGTCATAGATTCCTTCATCCTCCTCATAGTCTTCCTCCTTTTTTCAGACAAACCACGCGTTAGTTCACCTCGAGAGGGCATAACGCAAAAAGCTGAGACGAACCGTATTCGATTCCACGAAGTAGTTGATGTCATCCTTCAGAGGAATAACCTTTTCTGTCGAGATAGAATTGTTCTCCAACATCCTGAGAACCAGCTCGATTCTTCCGATGTGCCACTTTCGCCTCTCGTTCTGGTTTTCCAGCTCAGCAACTCTGTCGCTTGCACCTCCAGACTTCCCTTTGGTCTTCTTCCCACCCTGAGATGCAATGACTTCCATTTCTGCCTCGGCCTTCTCCACTTGAAGTGATAGTTCATCCACACAGTTCGACAACCAGTTTGAGGTTTCGAGCTTCAGTTTCTCTGCCGGATCGAGTTTCTGCTGTGCTATCAGTCCCTCTTTTGAGAAAGCTTTCGTTTTCATCTCCTTTTCCAGAGCTTTGAATCGTTCCATTTGCTAAGGAGACGGGAGATATGTGTCAGAACCATCACGATTGGACGTCCAGCCCCTCCTCCCAGTTTTAACCAGTCTAGGCAACCACAGGGGACTTCCACCCTCTACAGACGAGGTCACTATCGACTCTGTTGCATCAACGAGAGCACTCAGGGAGAACCTGGGCCACACCCTTTCGATTCAAAAGCAAGGCAAGAAGCTCTTTTTACTCACCGTCTCAATCAATTTTCTATTCTCCAGCAGCGCCGTCTTGTCCTTGATCTCATTACCCGACAGCCAACCTTTGATCTGATCTCTCATTCTCTGCAGTTTCTTGATCTGCGTCTTCAAATCAGTCTCACACTTGTCCTTCTGAGTGCTGTTCGTCGACGCCTGCATTTTGTCGAATATCGACTCAAAAAGCTCTACGCCTTCCTGCACCTTCTTCAGCGTCTTGTCGATCTCAGCTAGTGACACATTACAGTAGAGAAAAGGCAGCAATCGATACACCTGATCAGTTGGGAGTGCCAGGAGATTGAACACAACTGAGACTAAGAAGGGACCGTACATTGTAACTTCCTCTGAGCCATTGTGAACCACCGATTCAGATGTTATCATGCACTAAGTTGACTTCTTGTCCCGTAGAAATAAATAGAGGAGCTGGTTCCTGGATGTCGCAAGAAAGAAACCTGGTTGTTGGGCGGAGAAGTGGGTCAGCTTTTCCAGCCGTGCATCGCTGCGACCTGCGAGGTTGGCCCAAAATGGAAGGGCATGGCACCAGACGCAAAGTCATCTCAACCTTAGTTCTGCTTTGTTGCTTCAAAGGGGCCAGCTAAGCAACTGATGATGTGTAATCCGGAAGAAGAACTTCCAGGTGGACAATTTTGCTGATAATGCGGGATCAGTCCAACAAATGAACACGAACATACATTAAATCAAAACAAAGAGATCAAAATCGCCCATTTCAACACCATTGGTCGCACCGCAGCTATTGTCGCAGAGCAACCCGATGGAACCTATTCTGCTCTCTACAATCACTAATACATTAGAAAGACTGCTGAGGTGCAACCCCTTTTCTTGTTCCGTGAATAATCTACGCGCTCAACTCGACCTCTTCCTTTGGGAGGTCACTCAACGGAGTTCCGACTAGAGGCGCAGCATGAACCGCTGGTTGGTGGAACCTCGTTGGGAATACGAAGATGTAGACCATCATTGAGATGAAGAGAGGCAGCGAATCAAGCAGGTAAAAGTAGGATTCGTGCGTTGGCAGGTAGCCGCTATAGCCTTCAGCGTATTCTACGATTCTGTAAGCACCTCGAATCTAACGCAGGTGATTGTTAGAATTGAGATAGAACAGCGAAGAAGCACTAAAACTCACGATAACACCGACAGTGGTAAACAACAGAGCGTAGAGTAGAGTCTTCCAGGATCTGACTTCATGTGTTCTCCAGAAAGCCAGCGGAGACCATCCATTGTTGTCAGAAGAGTTTTCCCAGATGTCAGGGAAGTTCCTCCTCCTAAAAGATGACGAAATGGCAGAACAGATAAGCTGTAAGCTCAAAGATTTGGTAGATCGACTCCAACCACGAGGGCACTCACAATCTGTACGCAAAGCTCAATAGAATAACGGTGAATGCAACAAATGAGACCAACTGAAGGCAGAGGCCAGTAAGAGCAATCTGGAAAGAGCACAGAGCATCAGCAATGAGACGCACCTCCGTGATTAGGGTTAGATAGAACTCACTTTTGTACCGACGTTAGAGATATTCTTGTTGGACGAACCACCTTTGAGCCCAACAGCGCTGAGTCCTCCTCCGGCCGCTTGCTGCGAGATGCAGAAGAGATGGTCAGAGAACGCGCTTCTCGGGAGTGGCGAGACTCAGAAGCGCGAAACGAACGTACAATCAAGAAGGTTGACACATCACTCCAAACGAATAGCTTGACCAGTCTGGTGGTGGGAATAATCATAGTGGCCTTATCGACCTCTGAACCAAAGGATCGACCCACTTGACTCAGAATCACGTAGTCCGTAGCCAAGAATCCACAGGGCTAGGGAAGACGAGCGACTTAGACAAGAGCGCCCAAATCAGAACACACTTGACGATTTGCACTCACAGAAAGCAAGATGAAGAGTTGCTGAATGATGTAAACTCCCAACGAAGAATAATGCTTGTGCGAGATGATCCTAATGATAAAACCAATGCTCATGCAGATCAGGCTGATTGGCAAGACCAAAATCCATTTTCTAAGACGGAATGAACGATCAGAGAACTAAGAAGGGCAGTAATGACTTCGGCGACCACTCACTGCTTTCCATTTCGGAACCACACTTGAGGTGGCAGTCACAGAGGGTCAGCGAACAGTGGCAAGTGCAATTACGAGCGACGAAAGTAAATAGCACTTACAGACCCAGCAAGTCAGCCCCAACACTCCCCAGAGAACGATTCCAATGGTGGAAAGATCAGTTCTTGGAATGTACCCTCCCCTGTAGACCAAGCAGTGGTCAGTTTAGAGCGCTATGGCGAAGACACGGAAGCATTGCTGCGCCCTGTATGGAGTCGCAGTGAAATAATGAACATGATTGGAAAGCTTGGACTTACAGTGGTCTGGAAGAAGCAGTACCCTTTGAGAGGTAGAAAGGAAGAGTGTTAGGTCAAAACAGGAATAGAAGGAGGAGCCGTTAGGGGTACAAATGGACCCAAGAAAAACACATACAGCTGCTACCACGCTTCGAGCACTGAAAGCCAACAGCGAAACCAAAGAAACAGCTCCCAACATCTTGGACACGACAGGGAATAGACGAGGAGGTGGTTAGGAAGAGGAAAGAGTCTTCGTCACATAGTACGGGATGTTTCTTCTCTTGGAAAAACCGGGCACAATGGAGAACGAGTTGGGACCCGACGATGGAGTGGCGGTCTAGACCCGCAATCCTTCTCCCTTGCAAGGTCAGAAGAAAGCCGTTGAGCTCCATTAATGGATATGTTTTTCTGGTTAAACAAAGGAACCAAGTGGGAATATTGAGGTGGTGGTTGTGACGTCGCTGCCTGGTCCAAGGAGTGGGCGCCGCAGGGATCTTGTCTCAAAAGGCACACAACCATTGCTGCTCCTGACGACTCCACTTTGGTTACACGCTTCGAAAGCTTGGATGGACAATGACTCGTCATTGCTGTTGTATGTGACCATCTTTGCTAACGCATTACCGCTAGCTGGAGCGTGTGGGGAGAACATGAGAGCAGGTACTTGCGACCGCATGTGCTGCGACTTGCAGCAGCTCAAAACAACTGGCTTGTTTATTAAGAAGTAGCATATCCATCTAGCCCAGGTAGTTGAACACGAAGAAGTGCAGAATGACGGACGCGAATACGAAATCCATGAACGCGCTGCAATGACGATGTTAAGTCAGCATCAAAACAATGTTAGAGATACCTTTGACAAACTAAGGAGTAGGACTGACCGATTTGGAGTAATTTTTGAAACCTCTGAGGACTCCGGTAACGAAGGCGACGGCGAGACGGTGGTGGTCGGCGCGATTTGAGATCGCAGACCAGCGAGGAGAACGAACTGGCCAGCAGTTGATGCAAAGCTGATCAAAAGGGAAGAATATGAATGAGTTACTGGTTTTGAGAGACATTGGATTCTGAAGCTTGGCTTGTGACACGGGGGAAGGCAGCCCAGGAGAGGACACCGTATTGAGCCCCGTGCTGAATTAGTCGCTTCTCTGGTCAACTGCTAAATGACACACAACCAGTGCTATCGGATTTTCCTATTCATTACAAGCGGAGCTCGATCGTGCGACAGCAGCAACGAGCTGCTATTGCCAGCAAAGATGTAGGTCCTCAGAGCCTGATCCTGTTGACCGGCACCTCAATTTCACCTTACACCTCCGTTTATCCTACTCGTTCTGAGTTTCTCTAGCCCGAGCTTCAAGCATGAAGTCGGAACTTAGGTACTTACCTTCCGATAAAAGCGTTGTAAGGGAAACTCGTCACCAGCACACACCACGCAAATTGGAAAATGCCACTGAGCACGAAGAACAAGAGGAACACATCGATGACCTTCACGAGTTTAGGGGTGGTCTTGGAGTATGCTGAGGATAGGGTATGAATTGGCGTGAGGAGTGAGGATGAAGCTGACGCTGCAGCTGGTTTTGATCTGTTGAGAAAACGAGCAGGAGGAAAAAAGGAATTGCATTAGAATGATGATAGGGAAATAACTACGAGAAGATATTCGCTTACTTTGGTGCCATTTTATAATATTTCGGTATTGCTCGTCAGTTTCATCTCGACAGCTCACGAAACTGTAGCGCAGTACCAGGCCGCCCATTTTAGGACGCTGGCGCCAGACGCAAAATAGAAGCAGTAGAGATGGACGGATTCTTCCGTTTTCGAAAGGCAGGTAGACCTTAGCTCGCGTTTAATTTCCATCCTCATACGTACGTACGTCTCTGTAAAATACAAAGAGAATTTTCACCTGTCACCAAGTTGAAGGCTGCTGCCAAGCAGCGCCGTCAGGCAGCAGAGATCACATTCACCGTCGGCGCTGTTGACTCTCCGTAAATTGGTCTGATACCAGAAGCGCCCGATGAGGGCAAACAAGACGTCATAGAAATAAGGAGTCAAGTAGAGAACAGCAAAGATCAGCATGTCACGAGCAAGCTGGTGAGTGACGACTTCGCGTGTGTTGTTTACAAGCGCGGGCGTTGGTAAACCTTCTTCAGTCTCCCAAAATGCTGCATAACTGTAAGCCACGAAACTCAATACAAGATATGTCACTGTTGTTGTTATTTTGTCTTACGGTTTAGCTTTTGTGAAGGTTCTTTCCGAATAGTAATCGAGGCTCGAAATCGTCTGCGAGCCGCATCGGTTCCCTTGGCGATCGCCTCCATTCTTCGTCATGACCCAAAAAAATGTAAACATGATTCCCAAGCCGTCCGATCACTGTCATATTTCTCTTCGAAAATGGACAGCTGGTGTGGTCTTGTCATTTTGTGACAGATGAGACACCGCGATCAAATTCCTCTGCTCCAAGAAGCACTGCGCTGCTTCACCAGTGCTCTGGTTGAGCAACACCTTCCTTTACCTTGGCACCGGAACTGTATAAAAGACTGTCATCACTCTTCTCTTGTTTGCTTCAACTCCCACAGTCACTCTTCAAGTTTCCAACTCTTCATTCGATCAACAAAACAAGTCAACGATGATGTTTTCCTTGATCGCTGCTGCTCTCTTCTTCAACTTTGCTCTTGCAGCTCCAGCAATGGACCTCAGAAACGACAATGTAATTGATGCTGCAGGTGTCTTCCAATTTACATCGTAAGCCATGACCATCTTCTCAATCCTTGTATAAAGTCATAATCGCTCACGCCTGACTTACAACTGCTTTTTGCGCTACCAGCACTATTAATGCTTACGGAAAGGATTACCTAGTCATCAATAACTCTCAGGTGGCAGTTCCAGGAGAGCCAGGAGGTTGTGTCGTTTATTGAAGCTTCTCGATAATTTTGGACTAATATCGCGTATTTCTTTCATCTACAGCTTACGGTACCTTCAACTTTGGTATAAATACCAAAGAGGAATTCATCTGTTACTCTATCAGTGCTTTCATTTCCGGTGACTACCAATCACCAGCTATCACTGCCACCCATATCGTGAGTACCACAAGCCCAGGCTTAAGGGAAGGAGGTCCTTACTGACTGAGCGTACAGCACGAAGCGGCTGTTGGAAGAGCAGGCCCGCCTCGTATTGCGTTCCCAAATCCAACCATCATTAGCCCAGTAGATCAATTCGGTCGTCGTACGTCCGTCGGTTGTCTCAAGGGACCCTTCACAACTGGCATCTTGGCCAACGGAGTCGATACTGGAACAGGATTCAAGCTCTCGCAGATTGAAAATAACCCAGCTGCTTTCTTTGCTGACGTTCACACCACCAAGTTCCCCGCTGGTGCTATCCGTGGTCAGCTTGAGTTGATCTACAAACCATAATTGCGATCTAGCCATACCGCACCCCTTGTTATGTGTTCTAGCTCAATCAGGCTTTTTAATGTACCTCAGGTCTAGCAGTCAACGATATTTAATGCTTTGTTACTCTTCTCTTTTATTTTGCTCTTCCTTACTACCGCAAAATAGCATCTAGCTGTTATAAATTATCTATCCACCTCCTTGTCCTCGATCTAGATCTAAGTATGCTGAGATCTACCACCGCCAGTTTTTTCTTATTTGTTCTCATATTACTAGTCAGTGTTTTTGAAACAGGAACTTTAAGGAAGAATGGGGCACCAAAATGACAAGGTCGATAAACCTAAAACTGTTAGTGACGACGTTACGTTCTTCCAGGTGTCCTTTTCGAAGGGATTAACTTCATTCAGTGGAGAAGTAGCATCCGGTTGTGAAGTGATGAGAGTAACGAGTTCGTTGACCGGAGGATGGGATCGGAGGACCAAAAGATGTCAGAGTTTGAGGGCCAAACACAATCGTGGCCGCCATAGAAATTACCTCTCAGATCAACATAGACAAGAAGTCTTACGTCTGACCTAGCAACTTAGGTAAGCTTTGCATCCAGAAATGTATACGTCACGTCGTCTTGCCCCTTTCATTCAAAATCAATATGAACGAGGTTTTCATCCAACCTAAAAGCTGCCATGCGAAAAATCCGCAACACAACACTTCGCCAGGTGCTTCGCCAATGCTAGTCTGACGACATCCAGTACTCGTGCAGCAGCATTCCAAGCTTCCTGTTGATGAGTCTTCTCCGCTTCAACTGTTGGCGCTACCGCCGATTTCTGTTCACGCTTAACCGAAGATAAATTAGAAAGGTGGGTCAAGTAGTCTGCTGGTGAGTGAGATGATGCTGAAAGAACTTCTTCTAGAATGCGGAGGATTTCATAGGCGTCTTGGCTTTCTATCAGAATTTCTTCATCTGAAATATAGACAGAAAGATGTCAGCGTTGCGACGGAACCAGTTCTCCTGTATGCGCTTACCTTCAAGCAATGGTACTGAATCAACCAATAGCACACCCAAAAAACCAGTAGGAGCAGCGCCGTTGACCAACATCTTGACTAGCATCTCCGCTGCTTTCGCCTTGTCGCCAGTCCTATACGTCTCGTGGAAGTCACGGTACATGGGGAGGAAGGAAAGTCGAGAAGCTAAGATTGGGAAAGTGGGGTGGAATTGAGCGCCTCCCATGTACGTGAGGTCGGCAATGGAGGTTGCGTTTGTGTATGGTGAGATGTAGTGCGGCGAGTCGGGAGAGAACAGAGATTGAGGCATGGAATTGACCAATGCGATATATTCTTGTGCACCTAAAATTAAGTGAGGTGATAGTCAGACACAAAAAAAGAACACTGTCAGTTATGAAGGTAATACATACCTTTTGTTACGTATTCATCCAGTATTTTGTTGGCTATTATTCCAAGCTGACGACCGTCACCCGCTCGGACACAAAACGATACAGCGATCCCGTACTTCCTCTCGCGAGCCATACGTTGAGCAATCGTCCTAGCCAGCGATCGAGATTCTTCCTCTAGACCATAATCGTAGAACCTGAGGAGAAATCATGTCAGCCAGGTCACAAATTAATCATACTGCAGGGCATTTTCTCACATTTTGAACACATCTTCGATATCCTGTCCCTCAGCCTGCGTTTGATCGTCCATCTCGTCGTCTCCTCTTGGAAAACGGAGAGGAACACGCTTCAGCAAGGCCCCCAGTCTTCCGACTCCCTCGACGCCACAAGTTCCCAGGTACGAGCAGGTCATTCGCCAAAGTCCAGGATCCGTTTGCAGATGATCAGCATAGGATAGGATAAAGTGGTCTCGAAGAGTATGAGAAAACCTATGAGAATGCAAAGAAGTCAGCTTTGGTCCAGCAAAGCGATCCATTAAAGACAGCTTCTTACGCTGTAGAATCAGGTTCTAGCACACCCACTTTATCCAGAACATCTGTCAAGTGAGCAACGAGCCAGATGTCCCACTGATTACAAAGTGTTATGGCTTTTGTTATAAGACCTCGGCACAGATCCACCTGGGCGGCATCATCTATAACACTTGAATCCGCAGGGATTGCCTCCAATATGGTGGTCATCGTTTCTGGAACATCATCCCTTGTCAGCCTTGGCCTGACCCACAGACCCCAAGCTCCTAGTGCCTCTTTCCATTCTTCACTTTCTTCCAAAATCCTCTGGGGTTCACCTTCGAGAATTTCTACAACGATGGTGAGGATGGTCTCGAGTTCTTGACCAGCAAGCCAATCATCATCGTCAAGCCATTTTCCTTCTTTAGTCCAACCTTTCTTCGAGACGCTATTGACTATGGGTCGTAGCGAGGCTCGCCAGTCCCGGTGTGCTTGAAGGAAAGAGTCGCTGGTTTGGAAGTTAATTGAGCGAGGGTATTTTTCCAGATGAGAGCAGAGTGATCTGGAGAGCCTTGATAGGACAGGTGAAGGGTGCGTTTTGAGAGTAAGAAGGAGCTGGATTGCGGATGGAATGAATCCTCGAAGTAGCGACCTGATCAATTTCGAGAGGCATCATAATTAGCGGCTGCTGCTAAGAGATGCACCGTACTACTATAGCAAAACTGATTTTACCTAGTGACATAATCCCAGAAGTTTTCTTTACCCCAGGGCTGATCAGCTCTGAGGATATCTTCACCTTCTTCGACAGTTGGTCCTGGATCTCCCTTATTAACCCAATCTAGTATCTCTTCACCAACAACAGTTTGACCTTTGCCATCTTTAGGAACGTAGAGGATTTGCGTAAGGGAGAGGATCTGGAATGTTGCGTGCCATTTGGATTTTTCAGCAGCCTTTGACAAGCAATAAAGGAAATGGAGTCAGAATCACTTTGAGAAACAACTAACTAACGAAGACCTACTGAGAGTTCTGGTGTGAGAAGATAACTTTGGATTGCGTTTAAGTACAGTTCCAATATTCGATGGTAGTAGTTGATCTGGGTAGGTGTGGGCAAGCTAGAGCAACCCGGGAACAACATGAGCTGCCCGCTAGACTGACTAAAAACCTCAGGAAGGAAGATCATATCACTTACGCCTTTTCAACAACTATCTCACCACCAAACTTCCTCGTCCTCGCCTCGTTTCCACCTCTATCCTGTTCAGATGCATGGTAAATGTCTTGAAGCGATTCAAATAGCGTATAGGCTTCCGTATAAAGCTATCCAAATAAAAGAAACAATATCCAAGCAGACGTTACTACTGCATCAGTGAGGGAGAACACATATAGAGGCGGTCAAGGGCGGGACTGACAGGAACGAGGTTGTGAGGGACGCTTTGCGTGTTAGTGAAATATACTGCCCGGTCTGAATCATAGAACCCTTTACTTGTAGGAGGCTGGTCAGGGTGAAGAGGGTCTCTCTGCGATTTGTGCAATTGATCAAGGGAGGAGGTCAGCTCTAAGATAACAAATGAGGTAGAGGATTTGGTTTGTACCTTTTTGCTGACCCAGATTGCAACTTTCTCCTGCGGTGAGACCTTCATTCCAATCGTTCTACCTGAAGACTGCCATGCTGACAGCTTCCCTTTGGGTATTGGAGCTGGGTAGAGGGAAAGAGGCTGGTCTGCCATCTTGGGCAAGTTGTAGTTTGGGATTGCTTGCTTATTGCTTGTTGCTCCGCCACCATAGTCACATTTTGAATTTGACTATGAGTCTAACAATACCGATTGGAACACCTGGTTCTCTAACGAAGTAAATGGACTTTCGAGATGGTTTGTAGAAGTATTGCCCCAGAGAATACTGCACTTTACATTTGAGCACCAGATGATCGTACAACATCGTTCGTACAATTGAACAAGTGACCTCGATTTTGCCATCATTGTAAAGTTACACGCACAGACCGAGAGAAAGATACCTACGCTGTGGCCCTTTGTTCCAGTATACCCTCTACGATTTTGACAATATCTCTCCAATCAGTCATAGCGCCGACACCTGCAGTCCAGCACAAATCAGTCACTAACTACCCATAAACTTTATCATGACCTGAAATTACATACCAACGTCACCACAAGCCAGGTTTTTTCCTATCGGTCCAACCACGTTGTATCCAATCACCTCTTCAATTGTTTTCAGATGGACGGCCGTCAGAGGATGAGTATACATAAACGTGTTCATGGCGGGAAAAAGGTAAGTTGTGGTAGGTGGTGCAAGTGCTCTCAGCAGAGATGTCTAATAGGACGACACAACTATGGTCAGACACAAGAAGGCCACGTCAAAGATCGCTAACATACTGCAAGATTATCTGTGATTCCACCTGCTATTTTCGCTATCGTATTTGCACTGCATGGTGCTACGAGTACCAAGTCTGCCCATCGTCGCAGCTTGGGACAAGAAGGAGTGTCAGGATAACAAGTGATGGATCTTTGAAAACCGAGACTTACCTCAATATGCAAAATTGGATCTCCTATCTTTTTCCACGACTACATTTAAAGTTCTAGAGTAATCAGCCAAGAGACGTTGAGGCAGAAGGAGGAACAGAGAACTCACGTTCCACTCTTCAGCATCCTGCCACACCCTTAGACCTCGATCTTTGTGGGCCGCCTCGACCACAGCAGGATCGTAGAAGGTCAGAGAAGATTTTGTAGCAATCACTTGGACCGAGATGTTGGAATACTGTTCGCAGATGCTCCGTCAATACATCAGCATGCTGACTAACAGCAACAACGCGGAAAACCAACCTGCAGAAGCGCTTCCACCATCAAAGGAAGCTTTACACTGGCTACAGAACCTGTTGTGATTATCAGAACGTGCAGATTTCCTTCTGTTCGAGAGGTTGAAGCTTCAAACGAGACCATGGCTGCTGAAGCTGGACAAATGCGTTGATATTGTGCAGAATTGACCAAGAAAGCCTTCCAAGCTCACTAGAAAGGTAGCTAGCGATCTCCGGTTCAAACTTGGGCCTAAAAAGAAGGAGTTTCAAGAGTTTCTGTAAATTCAAGGTGACAGTCTGGCTGTAGCTGACTGAACTACTCAACTTCAATGTCCAGGTTCAAACTTCCAACCTCTTTTTCTCTAAGGTTCAGCCCTTTGCCTTTCGTAGGGCAGCAGATTCGTCTTTTTCTAATCCACTGATCCACTTTGGACATTGGGCTGTTTTGTTCGTTTGGTAAATCGCTCTGTATCTGCTTTCGCTCCGGCAGGTGAATGGGCAGAACCGAAGAATATTACATACGAATCCAGCGACGTGTACCCCATCTGCTCTACTCCTTCGACGGTTCTGGCTTCTACCCGGTCGATCTCGAGGGAAAGAAAGCTCTTCTGTTCGTGAGGCTCATTGTTTTGCGCTCTCCGGCTTCGACATATTGAGCCAGCGGCTCGCCATCCCAGAAGATAGATATCCACGTAAGTCCCACTTACTTATCTCTCTGATTTCGACATGCTCTTTATGTTTTTGGTGTCTGGAACTGAGGTTATGTCTCCCCTTGTGGGTGTACTTGCTCCCTCCGCCGAAACAGCCGTCACGTCAACTGCACGATGCCTCCTCGCAGAAATAGAGGCTACTCTTCAGAATCCAATGAAATCTCCTCAACAGGTACATCTCCCTTGTCATTGAATGACTCCGGTTCTGCTTCGGCTAGATCAACTAGAGCAATAGCCAGCGGAGGTGTCGCCCTTATCCCATCGAGCTCTTCACTCATAAGCACAGCCTTCACCACCAACATAAACAACAACAAGGCTCATTTAGCAACCAAATCTAGTTCACCAACTAGCAAGAAGAGGAAGGCACCAATCGAACTCAGTAGTTCAGATGCAGGCGAGGAGAAACGTCAGAGGTCATTTGAATCCGTCCATGTTGGTGGACCTTCTCACAACAGCGACACCAAAGGCAAAGGGAAGAACGGATTTGAAATACCAGCACCTATTCAGATCTTTGACGTGGAAGTACTTGTTAGAGAGGAAGAAAAGAAGCTAATAGGGGGTGTACCTGCGATGAATAAAGAGAGGCTAGAGGAGTTGTTGGAGGATTTCGAGTGTGGGATTTGCTATGAGACAATGTAAGTTTTATATCCTCTCGATATCTAGTGGTGCTGGATGGCAGCGCTGGTGATTGAAGAAGACAAACCACTCTTGGTTGTCTGATGTACCTCCCTCCAGTGTTCCGTGCTTGCGATTAGGTTGGGCATCGCCTTCGCAGCAATGGTCTCTAATTAATGTTACACTTTACTTTGGCTGACTTCTGTGAATATTCTTGAATTTTCAGTGTTAGAGCTATGTCGACTCAATGTGGCCATTCCTTCTGCGGGAAATGCTCCATCGACATCCGTAATTCTAACTCGACTACTGAGTGTCCGGTATGCAGAGAGAAGAACTATCTTCCATTCATACCTAATTTTCACTTAGATAAAGCAATTGAGAAGATTGTAAGTTCGCTTTTGTAATAAAACTTCTTTAATTGCCAGCCGACTGTTTACTGATTGTTTATATCTGGTCGCCTTCAGGCATTCGGACTCCAAAAAATTGGCGAGTGTGACAAGCAATTCCAAAAACGAAAGTTTGATCACCAGCGAAAAGTGGAGTGAGTAATTTCACAAAGTGACCACCCGAGACTTCAGGCTGACCTTAACTCTCATTCCCGAACTTGCTAGTGAGTACAACAGACTCAAAGCTAGACCGCCCCCACCACCGGCGGCAACATCATCTACCGCGAATGCAAGACGTGCTCAAGGTCTTGCAGAGTTGTACGAAGCTCAATTTATGAACAACTTGGGTTCTGGTTTTCAAAACTTCCCTGCCTTCCTCTTTCCCAATCTTATCTCTGCTCCTGCACCGCCATCAGCAGCAGCCCGCAACCCAGTGTGGGGTCGTATGTTCAGGAGAGGAGCTCACGCTGAGATTTCAGACGACGAGGGCGAATACCAGGAACATGAGGAAGATGACGACGACGAAGAAGCGATGTTGGAAGCTCACTACCCTCGACTCGCTCGAATGGCTCCTCAGCACACTCGAAGAGGAACCGCAACATCTTCTCGAAATACACATCAACAACAGCAACCGCCAGCTCCTGTTGCTGGTGGAGCAGTTACTCGACCGGTTGCAAGAACCGCCCCTCAATCCTACGCCCGCAACGCTAATCCTGGTCCTGCGGCGAGAAGCACCAATCGCTGGGTTCACCTTCCACCTCAGAATCACGGAGTCATCGACTTAACAGATGATTGATCGGATAGATACTTCCGGTTAGATTTTCCTCACACTGCTCTTCTCTTGTCACCTTGCGACTCAGAGAGTCATGTTCTTCCCCTATCAAAAATCGCAGCTTCCGCCAACAACTACACCACCATTACTATCACACACTTGCATTCACACATTCTCCATGCCATATTTTCATGCCGGCGCTCTTTTGCTTCAATTCACTGTACTTGTTTGCTTGACTGTTGTGCGCGGCGACCGGACATCCCTCCCAGCGGACAGCTGTCGTTTCACATATCTTCCATTTTCTGAGCCTGTTTCATTGTACTCTATTCAAATACACATTGCGAACTTTGAGAGCTGTAGAAAATTTGGTCTCAGTGGCGAGAGTAAATTACCAGGAGCCGTTTCAGTATATATTGTTCATCCAACCTTGACAGCAACATATTGAAGCTCACGGGGCAGCTGGATCTTGCCAGGCTCAGGCACTACCATCAGAATGACAGCCGTCTTGGATCCTCTATCATCGTCTGCAGCTCTGATCAAATACCTAAAGACGAATCAAGCCCATTCGACTTTGTCCAAAATCGAGGTTGCTCAGCGAGCATGGGATCTCCAGACGCTGTATGTGCCTAGGAAGGGCGAAGTTCTTGGAGATTGGGTGTTGAAAGAGCTTTTAAAGGATTCGAACGACGGTGGGAAGAAATCTGCAGCGACGAAGGATCAGAAGTGAGTTGAGATTTCAGTTGAAACCTCGCACATACTATGATGAGCGAAGTTGATACTGATTTATCTTTTTTGTTCAGGTCTAACACCGCTACGGTAATGCTGTCGTTGCCCCACTGGTCACTCGTTCATTCTATCTTATCCCAAACACCCCTGCCGACCTACATACCAACTCTACTGTCTCAGAACTCGCTTCTGCCATTGTTCAACTCTTTCCTACTTCATATCGCTGTGAGGAGAACCAACTCGAACCAGGCTTTGCTGAAGGAAGTGACGGCTTGTCTCAAGCTCGTGTTGAATGTCATTGGACAGTCGATCGGATCGACAGCTTTACTAGATCTTTACGGATCAGCATTAGCAGTAATCAATCCACAGGGTGAAGAGTTAGCTCTCTTGGAGAAGGATTTGGTGGTGGCTGAGGTTGAGCTGCTGCAGGTTGTCAGCGAGGCGCTGGATGGATCTCTTGCAACAAATTTAACAAGGAAGAAGGTTAGTTGAGAAGAAGTTCAAAGCTGTTTATGCAGTCTAATCTTATGTCTGGTTCTCGCTATAGATTTCCCAAGTGTTCATCAAGAATTTCCTCAATTCCCACCTCGCGTTGATGCTTCAATTATCCTCAACCAATTCGCATCTGAGTCTCCAAGACATACTTTCCCGCCTCCTTTCTTCTCTTCTCTTCCCTCTCGAAGTCCTCAAAGAGACCACACATCACAATTTGACATCCTCAAACAAACATACGTCAAAAAAGGCATCGTCGCAACGAATATCCACTCAACCAGTAGTCGCTTCCCAAATACAACGGCCTGATATTCTACCAACTCTTCCACCTCAGCTTCTTTCATCTTCAGCCCCAGCAATTTTGTTAAAGTCATACATTACCCTTGTCAAGTCAATGCGACACACATTATTCCCAGTCTCGGTCTACTCAAGAGTTCCGGCAGAAGTCCACGCAACTTCGAGCGTCAGAGAGGTTTCTCTTGCAGTAGTCAACGAAATTTCCAATTCAATTTCAACCTCATTAACGAATGGACGAAAGAAAGGCTGTTGGGCAGCTAGAATGGCGATTTTGAAGGTTGTGGAAGATGAGGTTGTGTATGATGGTGGAGATGCAAGTTGGAAAAAGCTGCTAAACGACATTGTGGAGAGGGGTATCCAGGAGCTGGATGTGAAGGCTGTTGATGATTCTGATAGAGATGAAATCATCTCCTGTCTCGATATTGTTCTACGAATGGACTATCAGATCATAGAACCGTTCGTACCGGATGTTCTTCAGTTCATCATTTTGGTATGTACTCTGGTTGCACTCTTTTTTTCAGTGGTACTGATCCTTGCCATCAACGCATCTGCTGTGTTGGATTTGGGTTTGCAGATTGCTTCACAGTCAACGCACTCTCCTTCGCTTCAACTACTCTCAAGTTTCTTGTCCTACTACACAAAGACAAGACAAATTCCCTCTCTTGTCACCTTCCTGTCGTCTTCCATTGGCTCTGCATTCCCCCCTTCCTCGTCTTCACCTTCCAGCCTCTACGCAACTGTGGCATTAGGTCCATTGTTTTCCTTTGAATACCAAAACATCTTCAGTGAGAGTACTCGTACTTCTCTTACTACTGCTCAAGTCACTGGAGTCATCACGCATCTAAAAGAACTCCTTCAAGCGGAGTGGTCAGAGTTCAAGTCGACAGCACCGACATCCTCAACCGCCGAAGACAAAGTGGATTCACCAAAGCCTAGCAAAAAGAGGAAACTCAACGAATCAACTTCCACTTCAGTAGAATCTTTACAATCTATACCACACGAGTCAGCGGCAGCCAAGTTGTCATTACTGTCCCGAATTCTCTCCGGCGTCCTACGAAGCATCGATCTGAGAGGCATGTCAGAGTCGACCGTCGACGAACTCAAAGCTGTCTACTTCACTACAATAACTGAGCTGCTTTCTCCAATGATGGCTTTCTACGTTGGCAAGAAGGACCACACTTGGGCAAATCAGAGGATGGCTGTGTCGGCACTGAATGTCTGGACAGCGCTGTATGATTTTCAAAATGTGGATGTTGGGCTGGAGTGGCAATCATCGTGGAGCACTGCGTTGTTGAAGAGTTTAGGGAAGAAGAAGCTTGGTGGTGAGATGGCCTTTGCGCTAGTAAGTCCCTTATATCTCTTTATTAGTGCGATGCGCGAAGTATCGCTGAAAACTGCATGTTTATTTTATTTTGTGCAGATTCATGCTTTGGTCGTTCGAGAAAGTTTTCAAGCAGACTATACGTCAGAAGTCGTATTAGAACAAAGTCAAGGGTTGAATAGGTCGATTGCAACTATTCTTTCTGGCTACAAGAAGGCCCAGCCCTGGGATCGAAGGATGGTGTCGCTTAGCAGCTCGAAGGTTTTGTGTACTGCAGTTTGGGCATTGACTTCAGAACGATTCTTAAGCTTGATGAAGTGAGCACCCATTGCTTCGTTGCATTGAGCATCTGTATTGACAAACGTTTTTTCACTTACGTAGCACGACCGCCGATGCTGCAACGCTAGATGTGGTTGCTTCCACCTTGCTATTATCGTTGGATTCAAGTAGTAATTTCGCGGACGGCAGTATTTCTATGGCTCAAATCAGCTACGATTTACTACACACCGATGAAGTTTGGGAGCTTTCTAATTTAAAGAGTGAGTGGGCCACTTCTCTTTCTTTTATCATCCTCTGGTGCCTAATATAGCAATCCAATTTTTCACTAGATGCTATCGGAAGAACGCTGGCTTCTCTGCCCGAACCAGAATGTGAGCGTCTAGTGCTTTTACTGGAAGGTGCAACTGGTCTTTCTCGTACTCTTCTGGTGCGTACAAAGTTTACTCGTGTCTCGTGTCTCATGCGGGGCACTGTTCCTGACCGCAAGTCGGTTCTTTACAGTCTTCAAACAATATTCTTAAACCCATCGCACCAAAGCCGGACACTACCGCTTCTCATCCAGACTCCACAAGAGAGGCATTAGCCAAACTCTCTCCTGATGAACGAACGGAGCTTGTTGGTTCTCTTTTGGATACCGTTGATCTCTGTGAGTCGGAAGTGGCTGTTGAAGCAAGTCTGAGAGCTGTAGCTGTGATTCTCCGCGAAGGGTCACAACGTGAGTGTTTCGTATTAATGCTGACAACCTTCCCACTAGCTGACACGTGTTACTTCAAATAGTTTCTGAGAGGCTCATCATCAATAAATCTCTGGCAGTGATTTTGGCGATAATCGATCAAGATGCTTCTACACGGATTCTCTTCCAGGCTGTTCTTGTCATTGGGGCGCTTTGTTCTGAGAAAGTGAGCCCGATCATGCTGTTGTTCCCATTCATTTGTACTGAAGTTTTACTGTTATAAGGCTGGCTATCTCCTTCTAACTGATATGGGCGCGATTTGGTCTGTCCTGAACTTCGTCGTGACTGCCAGCCCTTTGCAGGACGCAAAGACTGGAAGAAACCTTTTCACCACAACGATGACCGCAGCCTCCAATCTTCTGCGGTTACGAAGAGACCTCGTTGCACCAACCGCACCTCTTCTCGCTTCGTTCCTCAGCTTGTCTGTGATGTGCCTGCGCTCACCGAGAAACCACCTCGGTAGCCGGCACACGCGCGACTTAGCCAAAAGCTTACCAAAGTGGATCACCCTCGACGATCCTCTAGGATCAGCTGAAGGGAAATCTCTCGCGCGTCTTCTCACGGGACTGACAGTCAAGACCATCCCAAGACCTGCGCGACGATCAGCAATCGAATCAACCACTGCTGCCAAAGCCGAATCTCTCGCTCGTATCTTCTCGAAACACGCACCGTTCGTTCTGGTCAGCTACATGCGTGCAGTGTTGGAGCCAACAAGTGTGATGGATGTGTCTGTCAGGAAGGAGTTAGAACCTGGGCTCTTTGCATTGTGTGAGATGACGGGTGATAAAGAGAGGGATGCGATTCTCGTCAGTGTGCTCGACGCAGATGGGAAGTCCGTGTTCAAGCTTCTGCTGGCTGATTATCAGAGGCAAAAGTACGTTGGGAGAGGTTAGATTACTTTGTAGTTGTCAAATGCAAACCAGATTTTGAGCTACAAGCTTGCTCACTACAATCATTACAATGAGTAAGGATTTTGGAATCAAATACAAAGACAATTGCCACGTCAATCCTTATTTGTACAACAACTTCTTTTTTTCCCATCAATTCTCTATTACCATCCACTCTCCTGCGCCCAATTGACCCTCTTTGTCCTCCCACCCAACTGTAACGCCTCCTCCTTCTCTAAGCTCGCCCATATCTCCAATCTCTTATGCATCTCAAATGTACTACTTCTTGACCCACTTTGCTCTGTTGTTGTCCTGTGAAGCATTTCCACAGCATAAGTCTGCAAGGCCGTGCAGATTTCAGAGTGCGTGGGTGTGGAGGAGATGAGGATAGGAGCGAGGACACGTGAAAGGTTGCACGAGTCGAGGATACCGTGGTTTGCACCTGCTCCGTGGACTACTCGGTGGGTAGAGTTCCAATGAAGGTCAGTGCTGTGACAGAGACGGTGGGCAACAGAAAGATGGAAGGATGCTTACAGAAACTCATCGCATGTGCAGCATCACCAACCAGACTGACTTTTCCTACTGGAATAGATTTGATCTTGACCTCTCGCAAACCGACAACTTCCACCGGATAGTTCTCCACTTCTGAACCAAAAGAACCATCAACCAAGCCCTTGAAGTTCTCGCACATGTCCCTCGCCCAATAATTGGCTAAGGCTCTGCGCTGGTCCTGAGATAGACGGCGGGTTTCTTCGAACCATGCGATACCGTCAGATTCTCCCTTCTTCTGCTTCTCCCATTCGTCGTGGTCCAGTACCGACATCAAGTACAAATAGCTAGCCGTCGTTTCCCTATGCTCCTTTTCATCAGCAGACGTTTTCACGTCGTATAGACTGAGAAAATAGAGCAGATACTCAGAGTACCCGAATGTCACCTGAGTAGAGAGTTTGGATAGACGCTGGTAGATTGGGAAAGGGTATGGCCGACCTTGAGCGAGGACTTTGATTGGGAGGCACGAGACCGTCATCTGTGGTTCCGTTGGAGACTGGTTCGAGAACAACGCTTGTCGAACTAGGCGCAGTACATCTTAAATGTTATTCAAAGAAGAGCGTGGCAGTGTTTAGCCCACTCACCTGGCGAAGTCACACCGTCGGCGCCAATCAAAAGCGAGCCTCGCACGGACACCCCGTCCTCAAACGTGACTGTAACACCATTCTCATCTTCGACGAACGACCTAAATCTTTTGGACCAATTAACGTTAATACCCTCCCGAAGCCATTCTCGGAGCTGTTTCCCAGCAAAAACATCAGTTTCAGGACAGAGCCGCTGTCTGACCATCGCGGCAACTCACCTTCAACCTATTAACTCTGAAATCAAACTTGGACCTGTTGCTGGGCACTGATCTGTTTCCAATACATTCTCCAGTGACACAGTTGAAAAGACCAGTACCGAGCTCCTCACCCAGGATGGTCCTGACGTGCCCATCGAGAGCATAGTCGACCGCACAAGTCTCTAACCCTTCTGGGTTAGATATTGAAGACAGCATTGGGGTTACTGCCCACCCAAGTCCAAGAGACCATCCTTGAGATCTGCTGGAAGGAGAACTATCTCTGTCGAAGATGAGGAAAGGAATCCCATTCTTTTGAAGAGCTCGCGCCAAGGTCAGGCCCGAAAGACCAGCACCTGGAAAACAAAACATGGTCAATGAACCACATTACTGTAAGATGTCAACAAAGCAGTACTGACCTATAATGAGGACGGGATCCATCGATGAGCCAGGGTATAGGAACGGGATCAGGGTATCAGGGAGGGTCGAGAAGGATTGCCGCTCGAGGTCAACCTCGCGGCGAAGTGCGATTTCAATCTGCTCCGAATTCTCACATATAAATATCAGATAAATTTATGTAAAGAAATCATGCGGGGGAACGAAATGACACTATCCCTGTCAAAATCGGTCTTGAGGAATTTGCATAGCACACCGCACAATGACACGGCCAATTAGTGAATGCAGCTGGAAATCTTGTCCTAGCAATTTCTTTCGGGTGCACAACAGCTCTTTGGATACAGCCAGCTTCTGACAGTGACAAAAACTATTCAGGAAGCAAGTCATTTCCCAATTTCCCCCCCAGGTCAGCTCCGCACGACGCTCTGCGCATTCACGACCGACTACGACCCAGTGAAAGAAGGAACTTTCGCTTTCTGGCCCCGAGAGCGATACGGAGTCTTTCCAGGTAAAGGATTGCCTTCGGACTTCAGTGAGACTTCTAGGGAAAACAGGAAAACCCTCCTTTCACTCCTCAAAACAACTCGTCTATCACGGTCGTCTGCTCATCTTGATCCAACAACTCTCAATGTACGTGCAAAGTAACTGTCGCGGTGTTTTATAGGATATTAAAGTTATGCTGCTCACTGAGCTATCATTTCTTTTCACCTGGGCGAAACAAACAGAATGAGCCCCTCGTAGAATCCAGCTATGTCAGATCCTGGCGTTGAACTTCGAAATCTCTTCCTATCCGACGAGGATCAATCCCCCTCTCCAATACCATCACTAGCCAATTCTCCTCCATCTCCAGTGAGGGAAGAAAAAGAAGACTCTGGCTCCGACTCCGACATTTCAGAAGTCTTTCAATATCAAGCTCCCCGTCGAGTTCGAGTGAGAGAACCGCATAGCATCTACCCTATCACCCATCGACGGCCTCAGAAAGAGCATGATGATGTGGATATGAATGAGATCAACGAAGAGGACGAACCACGCCTGATTGTCAAACTGGATAGGTGGGGTAACATTGTCAATGAGGATATCTCGACCGGCGACGAGGTGAACGAAGACGAAGACTACGTTGATCTTGAAGGTGATATCGGTAGGAATGAGGTGGAGGTGGATGGTGGTTCTTTGAGCAGTGAGGCGGGTGATAATCTGGTGTTGAATCCCTTCGATCCTGTGTTGCCGCCGTTGGAGCCTGTCTGGGTCATGACCGACTCGTCTGACGAAGATGTAGATGAATCCAACCAAAATCAGTATGTTCAATCTTCGCTCATTGTGATGTGGTGGTTGTCTGAAGATCAACCGTTCTTGTGATCAGACCTTCGACGTCGTCCTCAATGGAACATCGAAATGCCGTTGCCGGCCCGAGTAGAGCTCATCAGTCACCACACAAAGCATCACTGTCCTACTCTCGAGAACCGGAACTAGAATCAGTCGGAAAATCGATCGACGAGTCGGACCCATTCAGAATTGTCGTCACAAAAGACTCTGTTCGTCTCCCTCTGCCCAAGGACTTCTCCCTCCCGAAACCGCATAATTCTTCACCAACATTCATAAGACATCAAGCTCGAGAAGGCGAACATGTGCATCGCTCACCCCTACCACGACCGACTCACGAAAGCCGCGGTCACGCATTCTTCAAGCGCTCTCAACAACCAGCGCCGACGGTCAAGAAGCGGGATAAAGGCGCTGCGGAGGTAGTGCGTTTTAAAAGATACACAGCACCTACTACGGAGGTCCCTTCAGCAAGCGAACTCCCCAGTAGACGGTCGGCAAAACCGTACGTTGGGCTGTCAGTCAGGGAGAAGGTTGTCAATGCTACTCTGGCTGGCCGTACTCCGACAGCAGGTATGAATGAGCCTGTCATATCAGAGAGGGTTAAGGAGAAACAGAGAGAGGGTATGTATGAGCGTGATGAGGTGGTGAAAGATCCACTCAGTCAAATCTTTGATGAGGACGATTTGATGAATGTCGATGGATATGAAGAATACCAACCCTACAAAATTTCACTACCACCATCACGACTGACAGAATGTAATGATGATAATCACGTCTTCAACACTTCATTATCTCTGTCTCAAAATGCCACGCCCGACCTTGTTCCACCTCCTCCAGCATCTTCAGTCGACGATACCGAATCACGGGAAAAGGCTCTTTTCTATCCACCAGAGATGTCCGAAGGAAGAGTTCGCGAGATACTTCGCGCACTTGACGAAGACTTTGACGATGAGCGACCTCCCGTCCAGAATGCTCCTCTCGCAGATTACCACCACCAGCATCGAGACGAGCCGTATCACATCTTTCCACCCCCCGAACCTGGTCTTCTTGCAGTCAACCATTATCCTCTTACCAACCACCGCAGCCCCAGGGTAAAAAAGCGAGTCCCTATCAAGTTAAGCTCCGCCTCTTCCACCAATGCAGCCTCAACGCCAACTGTCTGAGCCGCAATTCAACCCTTACTTGGAAACGACGTCACAAATCTTCTCTTCGTTACATCTACCACAGCCCCAGCATCCTCACACAATCCGTTCTTCTCCTCCGCAACAGCAACGACCAACTCTGATATCAACCACCATCTCATCTCGACATTGGTTTCGCCATCCACGACCACCCACGGCCATCACCACTGCCTCTGCCCCAGTAGCAAATTTCGAGAATTCACAGATGCAGGGGTTTGTTTTTTCTTCCTTAGCAGACCGTCGCCTCTACCATCCCAACCCCTCCCCGTTCGTCCCATGGTATGCATATCCGATGCTGAGAACTGGTTGCTGCGAATCTAGGTCTCTTATCTTGCTCAAAATGTTGGATGAGCCAAAAGCAACAATTTATCTATTTTCGAGAGGTTGAAGCTTAGCACTACTCAAAGCAAATCGTCACTAATGTATTTAATTTTCAGGTGGGGGTTCAGGTAAGTTGAGTGCTCCTGTTTGAAGGACTTTCTTTTCTGCAATAACATAAGAGGTGCGAAGGCATCCAGATAATCAGAGCACCGGAGATCTCGTCAATGGCCACTTACAGCGGGCGATAGGTTGTGGATTCAGTGGCTAGTCTTTGAAATTCAGCACCTTCGATACTAGCTCAGCCGCACAAGATCGTCCATCGGCTATTTTCATTTTTAAATGTCTATAAGTTCTCATCCACCTCCATCGCTTCCAGTCGCCCGCTACTCCTCAAGCTCCTCTTCTCGTGAGCAGCCGGACTACGGTAATTTCCAGGCACCTTGAACGCCTTGTCCTTTAAAGAAGATGTACCTTTGAACATCTTAACCTCATCAATCATAGCTTCCTTTCTCTCCTGTCGAGCCTTAGCTTCCTCTTCCTTCCTCGCTCGCCTCTCCTTCCTACGTCGACGAAACTCTTCCTTACTAATTGGATTCCCATGATCACTCGCTATTCCATCTTGCCTGTTGTTCACCTGAGCAGCGATGTTGTCGAACCAGAAGTTGAAGTTGACGCGTCGATAGTCTCGGTTTGGAAGATAGCGCATGAGATGCTTTGGAGGTAGTTCTGGTGCTGGGTATCTGGATTCCATAATTTGACCCATTTTTGCCTTGAGATCCTCGTTGGTACTGTTTTTACAACAAGAATATCGCCAAAATTAGAGGATAACTACGAGAAGGTAGAAGGAGGAGAGTTATTCTCACAGAGACTTTCCCTCAAACCCTCCATGCTCAGAGTTGATCTGCCTAAGGATATGAGCCCACGGGCTGGTATACGACTGACCTCTTAGGTCCTTCATCGCCAGCTTTTCTGCTTCCTCGTACAACAGTTCCTCGTCTCTTCTCGACCACTTTCCTTTTATTTCAGCGTAGACGGCTGGCTTGCCTCCATTGACGCGAGATCTAGTTTCGCCAGCTCCTCGCTGTTGCTGCCGAAAGACCCTTTTGCTAGCATCGAATCCTTCTGTTCTCGACGAAGTGTCAGAATCAGATGAATCGATGAAGACAGGTGCTGGTGTTTTGGATTGTTGCGAAAGTCGACGGAGCGCTTTTGCTGTTTTCGGATTCGGTGGATTACCGGTGGGTATAGTGAGCATTTCTGGTTGGCGATATCCTGTTTTTTCATGCGTATGAGAGATAACACCAGAATTGACGTGGGGCACTTGTTGGTCTTCCTCGTAGTCCATGGTACCAGGCGCAGAAGCAGGTTCTTGATCGGCTGCAGAGGGGTCTGGAGGGAATTCAGACAAAGCTTTCCTCTTGCCTAAAGCTTTAGCTGAAGGTTTGAAGCTGACTGGTTCAACTTCCTCTACTTCAGCAGGTGGTTCTGCCATTGGTGCAACTTCTTCTGGTGCCTGTTCCATTACTGGCACGTCTGACAAGGGTACACTTGCAAGTGGGCCTAAATCTTCTTCCACAGGTTGCGCTTCCACGTTCATGTATCTCGCAATGATCACTGGATCTTCAAGAATGCCCCATATCTCGTCGTCGTCGTTTCTGCTGAAAATCCAGTCAATTCTAGTCCGTAGGTATTGCAAGTCTGAGATTAAAATTCACTCACATCTCAAGGGCTTCGACAGGATGGACGTCTTCCTTCAGAAGAAAGATGGATGCTTGTTCGATGATCTTCAGACCAGAGCTATTAAATTCGGAATCAAGTTAGCAGGTTCCTCAAGAGCAAATATTAACCGCCTTCGTTTACCTTCTCTTACGAGAACCAGATTTCCTCTTCTTAGGTTCAGGATGGGGTTTAGGAGTAGCAGAAGTGCTTGAACGTGACCGTGGTGATGCCTGAGCTGTAGGAGAACGGCTCTGTATGGAGCCAGAGAGCCGTCGGCGACCCGGAGTTAGGCTGGTGGATCGTGTGTTTTGTTCAATTTCGTCCCGAACTTGAACTGAAGACTTGTATGGGGTAGGTGAAGGTCGATCAGGGGATGAAAGGAAGTCTGGCTGTTGCTGTCGAGTCGGTGTGACAGCGTTGTGTGCAGAACTACGGCGACGGGAAGGCGCGATTGCAGACTGTGGCTCGACTGGAGAGAATATATCAGTGGTGGATGTAGGACTTCGAGGCTTCGATAGAGATAGAGAGCTCCTCGGTTTATACGCAATAGGTCGTTGCCCTTCTTCCAGAAGCACTTGAGATGGTGATGGAGCGACTGATCGTCTGAAAGGTGACGACACGAAGCCGATGAGACTTCCCACCAACGACATTCGAGATTTTTCATTAGTCTATGAGAGCAAATGATTAGACTAAAGTTCTCTGAAAGTTTCCTTTTCTATTGGGACGTACCGATGAAGATATTTGATGGGGATGCGATCGTTCTCTCTCACTCAACGCAACATCACTTTGTAAGACACTCGGATCCGTTTCAGTTTCTTCTTTATCCTTAATATCCCACTCATCGTCACTATAGTCATCCATTCTTGAGTCTGTTAGATGTTCAGCCTCGTCAATGTCTTCCTGTCTCTCTGAGTCATGGCCGTCTGCAGCAGAGCCGTCATCGCTGTCATGAACCCTCTGCTCAGAACCTTCATCATCCGCTTCCGAAATATGCTCATCAGGGACGACTTGGTGGTAAAACCGATTATGGAATCTGTCCAAGGAAGGCACCCCTGCGAATCGGCGGGAATGAGGAATAGGATCGGAGAGTCGAGCTCTAGACATGGATGCACTTCGAGGGGCGGGCGGCTGTAGCAAAAGAAATTGTCAGATCATGTTTCCCTTTGAGAAAAGATTTTGGGGGGCATGAGTTACCTCACTCAATCGGATACGTCGTCTTTGACTTCCCAATCCAAGTCCAAGTCCAATCGACGCGGGGGAGGCAAGCGACAAGCGGGCTCGTTGCTCCAACCTTGATCCTGCAATCGAAGCAGACATCGAAGATCTCGTGGGAAGCTCAGAGGCTGTGTCCTCTTGACCAACAAAAACGCCAGGTCGTTCGTTGATGATGCTGGTGTGAAGTGCTCTGCAGTAGTTGAGAGTTTCTGTCCGGAAGATGTCATACGGAAACGACTTGGCGAGGGTAGAGTCTGGTTTTTCGTCAATCTTTAGAATATAAATGAATTAAGTCAGAATGTTTACCGGAACTCGTTACGATGATAGAAAAGAAGGTTTGTGACGGACAATCTGTCGACGCGCTCGAACGAACGACTTCCATCGCTGCCTGACCTGGTCGGAGATGTCGACCACCTTGACTCCATCTTCAGTGAAGAGTCGATCGATGAGGGAATATGAAAAGATTTCGTCTAGCAGAGCCTTTCGAACATGCTCCTTTTCGACTCGCGATGCTAGAGGATTGGACTGCGTTTGGAATTTCAAGATAAACAGCTGCAACAAAACAAGTCAAATCTGTTTGATCTGAAAAGTGATTCTTCAGCTTTGCTTACCTGCGTACTGATCTCGATGAAGATCTGCATCACTCCGTCGTTCCATCGTCCAGGAGCATCTCCCGACCCCGTCGCTACATTCCTCAAGAACCCCTTCCAAGCATCTTCAAAGAACTCATCAGAGCCTTTTGAACCAATGGCATGCACAAAGCATGCGAGGTTGGCTAGTCGGATTGAGTATGTGGCTGCAGCCGGCATTCGAGTATCTATTGGCAAGTAAGGTGTGCCAGTTGGAAGAGGTGGTGGTAGTAGCGCAAGCATTACTGGAGTAGCAGCTACACAAAGAAACATATTGTCCCGTTGAGCTAAACCCTGAAGCTGCAAGTTTATGGATGCCCGAGGGAAATAGTACAATACTCACTTTCTAGAGCTTTCCAGTTGGTATTCCCTTTCAATGTGACCTCAGCCCATTCTACCTCAATCTCATCATCTAGTTGCTCAAAGTACACCTCCAAGACTCTTCCAACACACTCCTCTAGCAAAGCGGCATCTTTAAGCTCCCTTTCAAACACATATATAAAAAACACCCCCAAACAAAGTCAGCATTTGGGCCACCAAAGGAATGCCTGGCTCGATACAAGGAGACGGACCTTCTATGCTGCTCCTCCGGATCCAGCGACTTTCTGCCCAACGACAATCTCTCTCGTGGCCGTGAAACGGACGGCCCAGCAGCGGGAGGAGGCGTCGAACCAGTGGAAGATTCTGCAACTGGATAAGGAATCCTTGAGCGTACTACAGTACTAGGTCTAGCTGCTACGATTTCTGCTGCTGTCCTGGATCGAGTCCGACCGGAAGGGGAAGCTGGGATGGTGGATGTTGTCCGTCGTCGAGGGCGGGGCGTTGGATTGTCGTCCGTGGCATTGCTGGCTTCGTCGTTGCTGGACTGGTCCTCAGACCTGAGTCTCTTCCGGGCCCGTCCGTTCAGCATCCAGTCCTCCTCAGTGAGTCCAGTTTTTCAGGCAAGATTTGGTTAGGGAAGAGAGCGAACGCGAGGCTGTTGTTTTTTAACCTTCGCGACTGGTTTTGTTTTTCGAGAGGTTTCATACCGTTGGACTGAGGTCCTTCAGGGCTGAGCTACGCTTCTCACGTCCAATTCTTGTTTTTCGCCCAGTTCTCATTTTCTAATGGCTCATACGGAAGCCGCCCAAAGCCATTCCTTCCTGCCTGCACAAGTCAACTACAAACTAAACAACGAGCAGCAAGCATCATCATACCGTCCAGAGCGACACGACCACTGTTGCTCGGCCGTGCCATATTTCTTGAAGTCAATGCTATTCCAAAAAAACATCTCCAAGTATCAGCCTGTCAAGGTTGGAACAAAGTCGCTCCTAAATAAAGAGCTCAAGCCAGTAGCCTCTGAACAAGAGGCTCTCAAATGTCTCTGAGGTCTGATAGAAAACCTGCATAGGAAGTGTTTTCATTCATTCCAGAAAAAAAGAAAAAAAGAAAAAATGGAAAATAAACAATGAGGGCCAGAAACAGCTGGATGCGCCACTGACCTCGTTTCCCTCCTTGTTCTCAACGCAAGACTCTGGTACATCATTTGAAGCTGGCTTCAAGCAATCACCTGAACCGGTCAAACTTCTTACTGTTCGGCCATGCGTCGCAGTATGACCAATGGGGAGGAAATCGTACCTCAGGAAGCGAAAACCAAGGAGGAACAGCAGCAACAGCAGCAGATACCAGAGCAGGATGCTTCGGAAAGGCTGACCAGGCAGGAAACTTTGGGGGAGCACTTGAACAGGCAGGTTACACATGTCATTGAAGACGTCGAGGATCGAGTCAGAGGAATGGTGAGGCGTATAGAGGCGTGTAGAAATGGGAATGTACAGCTTACTCTTGTTGTTGGGTTTTACAGACTGAACGGATAATCAACTTCAGTCCTTCATGGTTTTCGTAAGTCTTTCTGTCATTTTGATAGTTTGATTGACCGCCGACCAGAAAACCCGCTGACTGTTACTTGAACGGGTTAATCTCTCCAAATCGCTCTCCACTTGGCCAAATCTGGACACTACGTTATTGAATTGTCTCCAGTGTCACTATGGGTTCAGGAATTCCGTGCACTCTGCTGATGAACCTACCGTATCCCGAGTTCATTCCTCGGTTACGACCATTCGCCCTCGTCTTCTTGCTCTGGGATATCTTCCTCTTTTTCCTCTTCACAACCTTCATCACCATCAGATACTGTCGGTTTCCATCAATATTTTGGTTGACTTTGAGTCACAACACGCACGTACGTCGATTTGTCCAATTGCGCCATTGCGTTGGCCGATTATTGACTTTTTTTTTCATCCGAACATGGCTGTAGTCCATGTTCATAGGATGTATACCTATGTCTATGTTAACACTTATATCTGGTGTCATTTCTATGACCCAGGATTACGGATTGACCATTGCTTGGGTTGAGGCGATGTCGTACTGCTGGTGGGTCACTTGCGTTTTTGGCGTGGTCATCTCTCTCTTTGTACCATGGGTCACCTTGTGAGTAGACATCCTTATCAAATCAACGATTGTGCTCCCCTCTGAGCTTGGATGTTTGGTTCGCAGCACGTCGCAGAAAAACGTACTTGAGTCTTCAACCGCGATCCTTCTCCTACCGGTTGTGCCCAACATCACCGCAGCAGCTATCGGAGGCGTGCTTGCTGACCATCTCCAGTATCTTCATCCAGCTTATTCATATCATATTTGGATATGTTGTGAGCCCACATTACTTGTGTCGATGCCGTTGCGTCGCGGCTGAAAATTGACTGTCTTTTCCTTCCTTGCAGCGTACATCCTCTTGGGAATCGGGCTTTGTCTTGCTTTGATAATACTGGCTCTCTATTTCCAACGGTTGACGTTCCACCACATCCCACCAAACGAGTTGATTGTCTCCTCGTTCCTCCCTCTCGGTCCGACAGGCCTTGCTGGTTTCTCGCTGGTGAAACTTGGAAGAGTCGCCATGACTCTTTTTCCGCTTGTCCACACGAATGCAGACAAGCAGATACTTAATCAAGCTGCCATTGGATTGTATGGTTTTGGTATCGGTTTGGCGCTGCTGCTGTGGGGCTTAGGAATCTGGTTCATGATCATTGCCATCGGAAGCTTCTTCAAGCGTTGGACAGAAGGAGAACTGAGATTCAACATGGGTTGGTGGGCACTCACCTTCGTGAGTCAAATGTTTCTTCAGCAATTTTATAGGAGTTTCAATTGACCTTGCGCCATTGACAGCCTCTTGCGTCGCTCACACTTTCGACACTGATTCTCGGTGTAGAACTTGATTCACCAGCCTTCAATATGATAGGAACTATATTTACGGTATCTGTCATACTATTGGTCTTTTCGGTATCCATACCGACTATCAGAGGTCGGTCCGTCGGTAAAATATGCGGAGAGATCATTGACTGACTTCTGGATTGTCGCTTCGCAGGTGCTCTTGGTGGTAGTAAAAGGGTATTTGCTGCTCCTTGCTTGTCGGGTTGGAATGGTCTACCATCTCGAGCTGCTTCTCGAGCCCCTTCTCCCTCACGGCGAGGATCCGGGACGAACTGAATGAGTTGGAGGTGGTGTTGTACGAAATGCCCATGACTTTTCAAGTAATAGCAAGGTTATTGCAAGGATTTCTATGAGAAACTGATTGCAGTCACTGCTCTTCGTAAGCGCCTCTCACAAGAAAATATCAGGCGACTTTTCTCTTCGCGTCCCAAACACCCTCAGCCACCAGCTTGTCTCAGCGTTCCTTTTAACGACAAACTCTGGAAAGCTGTATAAGATGGTGACTCAGAGTGATCTTGTTGACTCCATAAAGTCTCTGGCTGGTCAAAACACTGCGGCCATTGCTTTGGCTCTACTCACGGTTGTCCTCACATTCATTGGAATGAAGTCCTCCTTAAGATCAGCGCCCCTCTATCAACCAAAACCTGGCAAAAAGTTCAAATGGGTAACACCACCTCAGGCCAGGCTAGATTGGAACTCGAGAACGGTCCCACGGGCATCGTTGAAAGCTCATGAACTTGATCCGACGTTGCTGCCTGAACACGCCTCGCCTTCACAGAAATATCTAACAGCATACGATCCTGCAACGCTGTACCATATCGACAGTATGTCTATCCGAAACTTTGTCCCGTTGCTATGACAATTCGGGTGCTGATTTTCAATCAATCGCAGCTCTTCCTGCTGATTCTGCTACCTCCATCGATGAAAAAGTTAAGCTCTGCGACGAGGCACAGAAGCAGTGGAAATTATCGACCTTTGAACAGAGAAGAGGTGTGCTGAAGAGAATCTTGAAGTGGGTGGTTGATGATATGGAGGCTCTTGGTCAAGTCGCTTGTCGGGATTCTGGTAAAACGATGCTGGATGCGGCTTTTGGTGAGTGGCAAGCTGGCTGTTCTCTACGCTGTCTATCTTATCCTTATAATTTCTGTTCGGAATACCGTCCATAAAAGGCGAAATTCTTACAACTTGCTCGAAAATCCGCTGGCTGATGGACCACGGCGAGCACTATCTGAAGCCCGACACCAGTCGACCTGGTAATTGGATCTTGTCTCACAAATCTGCTGAGGTTATTTACGAACCCCTTGGTTAGTATAGTGTAGCGCTATGATGACGACCTTGACACTGATCGATTCTTCCAGGTGTCGTCTCCGCCATGGTCAGCTACAACTACCCTCTTCATAACATGATTTCGCCTTTCCTCGCAGCCCTCTTTAGCGGAAATGGTTGCGTGGTTAAGTGCTCTGAACAAGTCGTCTGGAGCAGCTCCGTTTTCATGACTGCGATCCAAGACATCATCCAGGAAGCTGGATGGAACCGCAACATCGTTCAGCTTGTAGTGTGCTACCCTGAAGAGGCAGATTTCCTCACTACACATCCGCTCCTGAAACACATCACATTCATCGGCAGCGAGGTCGTCGCGCGCAAAGTGGCGGTCGCAGCTGCTGTCAATCTCGTTCCTTGCACCATGGAGCTCGGCGGTAAAGATCCATCGGTGCTGTTACCTTCGGCTGACATCAAGTTGTCTGTAAAATTTATCCCAAGATCCTCTGGAATCGCTAAACTAATCACTTTTCTCTATTTTCAGCTTCGAGTCGACTTTCATGCGAGCCGTCTTCCAAAGTGTTGGTCAAGGATGTATAGCATCAGAGAGGTTTATTGTCCATTCTTCACTCGTTCCGAAACTGGCACAAAACCTTCAAAAACGGATCTCCGAACTTCGGCTCGGATCATGTCTCTCATCAGCGACCACTGTTGATTGTGGGTCTATGATCTCTCCGGACAGGTTCGATGCGCTGGAGAGATCGATTCAGCAGGCTGTTGCTGCCGGAGCTAAGGTTCTGGTTGGCGGGAAGAGATCAAGTCAGGGAGAATGTTATTTTGAGCCAACACTGATTGTCGGCGTTACCGAAGACATGCATTTGGCTCAAGAAGAAGGTAAGATCGATGTCGTGATTTCAAGTCCATTTTCTCAATACTGAGACTTTTTTGCCAGTCTTTGCCCCGATCTTTCTAATAATGGAATATGACACTAAAGAACAAGCCATCCACCTCGCCAACTCAACTCGATACGGTTTGGGAGCGTCCATTTTTGGTAACAAGACTGAGGCTCAGAAGTTGGCCTATGAACTCGACTGTGGAATGGTTGCTCTGAACGACTTCGGTGTATTTTACTTGAACCAAAGCATGCCTTTTGGAGGGAGGAAAGCTTCTGGATATGGAAGATTCTCTGGCCCTGAAGGACTGAGGTCCTTGTGCAATGTGAAATGCATAATGAAGGACAGATTGTTCTTCAGAACGCCTATCCCTTCAGCTGTTGGTAAGTAAATCACATCAACATTCCTATGAGATCAACTCCTCACACATACATTTGGTAGACTTTCCGCTGCGGTCACCGCAAAAAGGATGGATGTTCGTTGAGGGCTTGATAGAGCTATTCTATGGTCCTTGGTCTGGCATATTTGGGAGCATAGGGAAGTTGATCAGGGCTGGTTGAGATAAAAGAGCTTTCTGGGATGCTTGATGTACTGAAATGCAAGAACAAGCTCAATCTCAGATGATGTCTATAAGCTAAGCACAACTTCGTTGATTTTGACAGAGTGATCCTCGCTGCAACTAGCTATCCTGAGTGAACATTCTTCAAACTCCGAAACATCGACAAGCGGCTGGAACCTGATTTGAGCGACCTGTCCGTGGTGAGCTTGGCTGTATGAGAGAGAGTTTGTGAGTAATTTAACTATGACTCCTCAGTCAATCAGTACTCACAACTTGTCAAGCAACAACGAGCTCGTCCACATGTCCAGTTTATCCTCCAGCGCTGTCCAGAGTCCTATCTCACCACCCTCTAGGCCAATTGCAAGGACGTAGTTGCCTTTCACGTTGAGCTGAGAAAAGCATACCGCTGTTGCTGCGTCGTCAAGTTTGATGGTAGAGATGCAAACCCATTTGGAATCCTGAGCTGAGTATGACCAGATCTTGACTGTTTTGTCACGAGAGGCAGTAGCGAAGAGTTTCGAGTCCGGCGAGAAAGCGACATCCCAGATGATTCGAGCATGAGGCTTCTCCGTCTGAATGGGCTGGTAAGCTACAAGATTCGAGCGACGTTAGAACCCTAATAGATCAACGAAAAGAAATAAACTCACCACCTTGCATATCCCTCTCGTATAGTCTCCAGGTCCTATCCCTTGAGACAGTAACGATCCTCTTGTCATCTCTGCTCCAAACAATGCTCGTCACACTGAGATTATGCCCTTCCAGCACCCCACACGGCCTCCATGATTTGGTGTCATAAAGTCTCACCACTGCATGTTCCTTCGTAGTAGCTTTACAGCTGCTCGCTACGAGATCCTTAGTATGAGAAGCAGCGATGGAGAAAACTTCGTATCCGTGACCGTACAGTTTCTCAATTTCAGGCCATAGAGTTGAACTTGACAATTCTGTTTCTGTGGGTGGTGTGGTGAGTGTTGATGAGATGGAGAAGTGGGTGGATTGGTAAATATCCTTGGGCTCTGGTGCAGGGTTGTCTGCTTCGTCTTGAGTGACCCGTTTGTTACTGAGTCCGAGTGGTGGGACAGACGCTCCAACTGGTTTCGATTCGTCTGCACTGATTGCATCTCCTCTGAGACCTTTCAGAGTTCCTTCAAATCCACGAGTACTCTCGAACACTCTCACAATCTTTTCATCAGCTCCAGACGCGAACGAGGTTCCTACAAGAGGCGCGACTCCGACGAGCTCGTAGCCGTGTATTTGAGGGCGACCAATTTCTGACCACGGCAAGCTCTTGGGATTTTTTTCAGAGTTTGTGATGTGAGGGGCGTGAATTCGGGTGGTAGAGTCGGTGCTACAGAAGGACTTGATAAGTAACATAACCATAGAGGGGGCCTACAGGCAGACCTACGATGCACTGATGATCCATTTTCCATCAGACCCCCATTCAACCCCTTTTACACCATCATAATGTCCCGTCACACCTCTAGACTCCGCCCAATCCTGGCCATCGCCCTGAACCCAGACGTTCCATCCTCCCGCCCAACCACTAGCCAACGCCATCTTCTCATCCTTGCCAGCCCAGAGAGCACCGAAGAAGCCCAGTCCACGCTGAGAGATGTGCCCTAAACGATGAGTTGGCGACCAGATTGGTGATGTGGGCGGTGGTGGTGACCAAACAATGAGAGAGTTGTCGTACGATGTGGTCAAGAGGGTCGGATGCTTTGATGGCGACGACGGCGCAGACCAAGACAGAGAAGAGACATGCGAATCGTGTCCTTGAAGGAGAGCTGAAAATGAGAGCGAGAACCGTTGTTGAATGCTACGAATGATTAAGCTGTCAGTACCAAAGGCTAAACATCTAGTAAGAATCTGTCGTCACTTACCCCTTTTCAGAGTCCGTCGGTACACCGAAGATGAAGCTTCTCACACTGAGCTGACCATTTCTTCCTCCACTACTGGGTCCAGCTTCCGCATCTTCACCATCCCCGGCCTCCTCCAGCTTCTTCTCAAAAGCATCCAGCATGCCCCCGATTCCATCTTCCTCAGTCTCGCCACCAGGAGTGTTACTTGTTTTGATATCACCACTCTCTTCTGAAGTTAAGCTGATGGAACAGATGCTCCATAGTCGCACACAGTAGTCTTGTGCACCGGAAGCCAACAGCATTTCTTTTGGCTTGCCTTCTTCGGTCGGGACATCACAGAATGAAAGACATCTGACCCAATCTGTATGACCTTCAACCCTTCCCTTTGGGCTCCATTCCCAGTTGCTGCTACTTTTGTCGATGGATGAGCCGGTCCAGAACGTGATGGGACCTTCAGTTCGAGCAATAGCAACAAGTATCGATTTGGTGTCAGGAAGGTACGCTGCAGTCACAGAAGTTACAGGTTTTATCCTGGTTGGTGTTGGACAGGGAATTGTGAAAATGAGGGTGCAAGTCGCTGTGGATGACGATGGAGTGAAGAGGTGGATTTCGACTATGCCTGCACCCGAGGACGAGAAGATGAGATGTGATGATGATGATGACGGAGTTGGTAGCGAGTATATTGATGTAAGAGTTCCTGTGTGCTGAGATGATATTTTATACGGGTGAGACCACTATCACACAAAACGACTGTTTAGATTTCTGTGATGATGAGTTGAGAGCGAGTACGACGACTCACATTTGATATCTCGCTTGAGCGGGTCCAACTCAGAAGAGAACCCTTCTCGTCTCCTGAAATCAAGTTCAGATCATCGTTGTCATCACCAGACAGGAAGTGCACCGCCGTCACTTTGGCAGAGTGGCCCGGTAAAACCACTGATATCCCATGATCCTTAGAATCCTGGAGGAAAATTCAGTAACATTCTTCCCATTGAGAAACCAATTAAGCGCTCACCAAGCAATCCCAGATGGCTACTCCTCGTCCTGAGCCATATGCTACT
Organism: Krasilnikovozyma curviuscula; assembly: GCA_014825775.1. Lineage (NCBI taxonomy): Eukaryota > Fungi > Basidiomycota > Tremellomycetes > Cystofilobasidiales > Mrakiaceae > Krasilnikovozyma > Krasilnikovozyma curviuscula. The sequence goes on along the minus strand of MVAQ01000187.1, from coordinate 4,435 downwards.
ACAGCTTGATGCTCTCCAGATAATTCCGACACTCTGTTGGCGATTGCTGACCCATGAGAAGCTCGATTCGCACCGGATGAAATGTAAACTGATTTGGAGGAAGAAGCTTCCATTTCCTTTAGGCTATGCTATGCTGACACTCAAGCTGATCGACTTGTGCAGACTTTGGCTGCGAAAGAGCTTCAAAATCTGATCAAAAAACTCGTTGAAAAAGTCAAAATCCAGCAGGTTTTTACTCTGAAGATTCTGTTACTCACAGGATAAATCTGGATACAGGGAGCTGGAATTGAATTTGATCGTTGGGTTCGACCTCCAAAAACTTCAATGCATCCCAAAGCGTTTGGCAGCGCTGAGAATGAACGTCTGGAGCCAGATCAATCCAGCTCACACGACGGGAATCAAAGGCAAGTGTTAAAGCAGAACCAGAACCGGTGATTGCCTTCAAGACCTGGTTGCGTAAAGCTTGAATACAGGTCAGCAACAGGTCAGTCTTGTCTTCATCAAGCTTGCTTCCCGTCAGCACAGCTTGAACTTGTTGCAGCGTCCGACTCTGTCCTGACCTTTCGCTCCTGTTCTTGCTTCGGGTTACCAGGACCAGAATTAATACTTAGGTGAGACATATCTTCAGAATAGTTTTGTGCTGTAACCAGTGTCCCAACGCTCAAGCTGGCATCCTTCTCTTCGCGTTCTGGCTTGCAAATGACGCTGATCGTTCCGTTTCGGTTTCACCAGCACGCAAAGTCGACCTTTTCGCAACTTATACACCTCGAGATGGAAGATATTGCAGGAGTCCTTGTTGCCGTGGCGGTGATATACTTTGGGGGGTCGTACTTGATGAGACGTACGTTCACGGCTAATTCTAGATCGTTCCATGCGATTTCTCGACAACAAAGCAGAGACTGACCTTCTTCGGCATTGCATGCTCTTTACAGTAAGAGGAGGTGGAAATGCTACGCCGAATGGTACTCCAGGTGCTGTTCCGGCTTCTCTGAGGGGTGTCACCCCAGCAATGGTAAGCCAATCTTGACTTGTCGAACGAAGACTAGTCCTTTGAGCTCACAAGAGGCATCCTTTTTGGCCTTTTAGGTTGAACAGATCAGTGCAATGTTCCCTCACGTTGGTCATACAGCCATAATATACGACCTTTCTCGAACTCGATCAGCTCAACGAACTTCTGAGCGCATATTGGAACGAGGGGGCCTGCCTCCAGTGAGTGACCTTCGGCGTCTCAACTGATATAGAGTGGTATTGAAATGTGCTTTTTACATTCCATTAGCCTCCGGCCACCTTCGTTCCACCACCTTCCCTCCTCCCGGTTGCCCAGCGTCTTGCAGCACAAATCCCTTCTGCCGCATCCACATCGACGTCAGTTACAGCTTCCTCGAAGCCAGCAACGAAGCCACAAACTCTCTTAGAACGATATCAGCTATCAGAAGCTCAAGCCACGACAGCAGTCCTAGACAGTGATGAAACCTCGACCACTTTCCAAAACAACGCGGCGAAGTGGGAGCCAACAGCGGAGGAGAGGGAAAAGAGTTTGAAGGCTAGGAAGGAAGCTATGATATTAGAGGCTAGAAGGTAAGTTGGCTGTTTCTCTTTCAATGGGAGCCATTTGTGTATTGAACAGTGATACTGATTTGGTGTGCTACTTCAGGCGTTTGATCGCAAAACAAAAAGCCGCCGCTGAGGCTTCAACCTAATGACAACTTTAGTATTTAACTCAATGATCAGCCCTTATGAACTCTTTGTGCTGTTTTTAATCTCCACCGGTTCCTCTACTGCCTCGTCAGCAAGCTCGCTTCCCTCTTCGGCCACTCCTCTCTGTCCCTCAACTTCCTTCTTGGCCGTCAGCAGAAGTTGTTGATCCGGTGTCACACGCTTCTTAATTTCTGCATGTTCGAAGACGTAGTTGTCCAATCCAGGCGGCTCATACGGCGCATCATTTCGTAAGTCGATGGATTCGTCTTCGATTGCTCGTAGTTCCTCGTACGTTGGAAGCTCGAAGAATCTGGGTTTCAAATTCTAGCACAACAAAGGGATGGAATGAGCATCAAAAAAGTGAATTCCACGCGAAATATGAGCTCAACTGGATCTAAAAGAGGTGGTTTCTCGTCTCGCAACATGATAGACAGTCGATGTCCCTTTTCCACAGGCTTGCCTTTGAAAGAGTCCAACATGGGTATTGAATGTTTGAATTTGTACCTGATATCACCCCTGAGAAGTTGCAAAAGCTCAGTAAGTGACCCAAAGTAGAAAGATAATATCGCAACTCACCGTTGGACGTAGACACTTCCACTTTCCAGCAAAACATCAACGTACTCCTTCTCTCCCCCATTTTCCTCATCACCTCTCTCTACCCGCATAATTCTGCTAGCACCCAAGCTAATACCAACCAGCGTTCCACCAAACGCTTCGACGTGGTCGATGTGAGGACCTATAACCCCTTCGGGACCAAGATGAAGCGCATGGCAAATGATGGGTGGTGTTGGGTCCGGGAAGAGAATATCTAGCTGTGAGAGTATGGATTGTACCGACTTTTGGTATTTCAAGGGCGTTGCTTTTGACCAGTAGGAAATTCGTTTCTCTCGATAGCCGGTGATAACTTTGTCGAAATGGCTCTGGTGAAGAAAATGGGCAGTTTTTGAGTAGGCGCTTCAAATCATACACTACCAAACCACTTACTCTCTCGAAGTTATACAGCTCTGCGGGCAAGAACATGTGCTGCAATGTTGGGTTCTTGTCCGTCAAGAGTCTGTCCGCTGATCCACCCCGTTCCTTGGTTCCAAACAGGGCAGCCTCCTCCTTCAACGTCTTTAACCTCGCCTTCTTCTCCTTTCGAAACTTCCCGCCTTCGTCACTATCCAGTTTCTCCAGCGCTTCTTTCAGCATAACCGTCTGCTCCTCAGCACTGAAGTAATTTGGATAGACGATGAATTCATTCGGAGCTTGGATCAAAGAGGATGCCCGTTCAGGATGAGAGTACTGGATAAGAGGATGGTTCACCTGGGACAAGTTGATTCCCTGTAAAGAGTGAGCTCGGAGGATCTGTTGTTGGGCGGGTTTGGGAAGGTTCAAGAATTTCTTCTTGATGGGCCCAAGAGCATTTGACATTGACGACATGGCTTCTATCAGGAAGTGAGAGCAGTACCTGGTTTGTAAAATTGGAGTTAGACCTTAGACCTCGGAGAAAACGAGCTGGTCGTACCTTCCAATCGAGCCTGGGTTCCAGAAAATGGGGAAAACCGCCTTCTTTCGAATATAAAAGTCCTGGAAGAATCAGTGTTACACCTTTTCCTAGCTTTCCAGAGAAACTGAACCTCGACTCACTGATGGAAATGAAAAATACGGGTTACCAGGATGAAACGCTGTCGAAAGAAACGTCTCGCGCCGAACTGTCAAGAGCCCAGCAAAATATAGCTGGAGCGATACCGAAAGTACGTAAGGAAAAACAATGGGAATTGCTAGATAGAGTTTCGATTGCTGATCAGTTTTGTGTTTGTTCTAATCTACAAGTCAGATTTGGAAATCAACCCAGAAATCTCTCCTCGAAACGAATCGACTCTTTCTTTCATTTCATCACCATGGCAAAGAGGAGGAAGACCTCCAAACCCAACTCAGCCTCAGGAGCGGCAGTTCTAGAAGAGGTGGATGATTCTGAGTTCCCATCTGGGACAGAAATCTACGAGATGAACGCTCCGAAGGGCCAACCCATCCCTGTCGAAACGCTTCTCTCTCGAATACCTGACGCAGGACCAAAACCGCCTCCCTCAAATTTCAAAGAGGCCATCATTGGAGACGAGGATCCTGGTGGATGGTTCCCTTTCATGGTTCTGGTGAGCAACGGGACACTGCCATTGGTGAGGCGACGGTTCTCCTGAGTTGCACAGACTGACGGTCCTCCGCTGCCCTTTGGATAGTTCATACCATTCTCATTCTTATTCTTGGCGATGGACATGTGAGCCTTTCAAAAACCGTAAATTAAGAGCGAGCTATCGTTCCCGTCGTGACGCACTGACCTTTGGTCGATCAATCCACAGCATGATCCAACAACAATACGCTCGACATCCGACTCTGAAGAGTGAAACTGGAAGAATGCTGAACGCTCTGCCGAGTGAGTGTTTTCTCTGTTGCGCTTGTTTCTCATGCTGATGTTCGCAATCGATAACACCCATAGTGCTGGGATTCATCATCTACTTCAGTACGTTGCTTTCCGTTAAGAATATTCTCCATATTCCAAATAAATTCAATCTTAAGCCTGTGCTCTTTTACCGATTATTACAGCCAACAGATACCTCTCCTACCGACTCACTCAAGGCCTCCTGACGATAGGCTGCATAGGGTGTGGGATGCGTCTCGTCCACGTCGTCAACAAGGCTGGATTCTTAGTCGTGATGCAACAAGCGCCGCCATTAGCAACGCTTTGGGTCTACACTGT
>MVAQ01000186.1:0-43204 GCA_014825775.1 Krasilnikovozyma curviuscula | reverse complement strand
AATGCATAGTGAGTGGGTGATCCGAGAATAGACTTCGAGAAGAGAAAGCCTTGGTTGAGGAAAATGTTAAGCCGATTCATTTTTGTCTTAGTCGAGGTCCGTCTTACACCTAAATCCACTCTGTAAGTTCTCTGTGTAATACATCTCAGCTATTTTGTTGGTATCAATGCTGGATCCATTTCTGCTCTACAGTCGTTTCAGCCATATCCGAACTTTGGTCACTCAGTATATCCACGCCAACTTTTCCAAACTGCCCAACTCATCGTCTGGAGAAGAAGTCCCCGGCTGGAAGGAAGTCACGGTATTGAGAGAAAACGTGGACAGTTGTCGAATCGGTGACTGCTGTACGTCCACTGCGTTGCCTTTGTAAACAGCGACTTTGATTATGAGTTTGCGCTAAATCAAACTGAACTCCAATGAACATGATATTTAGCTCTAGAGGTACCTTTTATCCCACTCAGCTCGATATCTCTCATGGTCCACATCTACCAACCAACAGCCTCCGGACCCGCGGGTGAAGAACTCACCTCACTGACCGCCGCTGCGGGAGATGAGGACGAAGATGAAGGTGGTGAGGGATCAGTCAGTGCTGCTAGTGTGAGAGAGCTACCGAGTATGGGTCTGGAAGGTGTTTGGGACAGTCTGATCTATGACCAGTCGATCAAGTCAAACCTCCTCAACTACATTTACACTACCCTCCTTTTCAGCGACAGCGACGTCGACTTTAACATCGTCAGTTGGAATCGGTGAGTAACATCTTCTTCCTCAGTGTTTATAGTGTTGCGTCACGGCACCTTCTAAAGCCTAAGATTTTCTTGCAATTCAGTGTTGTTTTGCTCCATGGTCCACCAGGTACGGGAAAGACGTCGCTGTGTAGGGCGTTAGCACAGAAATTAGCAATTCGGCTGGGATCACGGTAAGCGTATCATTTCCACTCTCTGTCCACCTCTCGCTCATCGCTGAGTTTAACGAGATGTATTGGAACGCATTGAAAGATACTCCTATGGCAAACTTATCGAAATATCATCCCACTCACTATTTTCCAAATGGTTCTCGGAATCGGGAAAACTGGTGCAGAGGCTATTCACGTTGGTTGGCGAAATGGTTGATGATGAAGGCGGTTTCGTTGTTGTTCTGATTGACGAGGTAGAATCGTTAACGACCGCTCGAGGTAGCAATTCATCAGCTGAACCTGGTGACGCTATGCGAGTAAGTAGGATAAAAAGTGTTGAAATTAGACTATTGCTGACGACGATTCTCATTTTTGCAGGTGGTGAATGCTCTGCTTACCCAGCTGGATAAACTGAAACATAGAAAGAATGTCCTCATCATGGCAACGTCAAACATCGCTCACTCAATCGGTCTGTAATCTGCTTCTTCAAGTAACGTTGAGAAGGTGTTGCTGATCGTCAGGTGCCTCTAAACAGACTCTGCGTTCATCGATCGAGCAGACATCAAACAGTACATTGGCTTGCCGAACACTGAAGCTGTGTATTGGATACTCAAAGGTTGCTTGACGGAACTGATGAGGAGTGGTATTATACAGGATGTGGTCAGTATTCCCTAGGGTTTGGTGAGGCATTGCTTAGAGTGAATACTGACACTGTCATGTTTATAGGATATCATGGACTACAAAATTGCTCAGCTGTTCGCATCCGGAGGGATTAGTGTTGGAGTCAAGAAGGGAACGGCAGACGTCAGTAGGAAGGCTTCGCTGAGATTGTTGAAGCTGGCTTCAAAGTGCCAGGTAAGCCGACTTTTACTTGCAGCAGTCAGACCAAAATTGTTCAACGATATCTGACTGATTTACTACTTACATTCTGCCTTATAGGGGATGTCAGGGCGAACTCTGCGGCGACTTCCTGTTTTAGCACACGCTCGATACATTCCATCTCACGGCTCGATACAAGAAGACGGCGCTTCGCCAGGAGGAGCCAAAGTTGAAGTATGGTTGAAGGCGATGGAAAAGGTTGCAGACGAAGAGAGGGATGCGCGAGAGAAAGTTGGAGAGGGCGGGAAAGAAGGTATGGCAGTGACAGCGAAGAGCGGGCTGAGCATATAACGTCGATAAAATACAATATTGACACAAACAAATACGTAAACTCCTGCAACGTATGGAGCGAGCACAATGACTACGTAGATCTAGTCCAAGAGTTGGATGGAAATCTGACCAGGAGAAGGAATGCAACTGCGACGGCCCCGACCGCCTGTAAATTCGAAGTATGGAGGAGTCAACACCAGGTTTTTTTTATTTCAGCCTCGAAACTTAGGACTCACACTAGTTATAAAGTAGGTCAAATTAGATTTCCCTAATGCGGTGAAGTGAGCAAATGCCATTCCGAAGGTGTTGGAGGCAACTCTGGGAAAGATACATCATCAGGGCAAGCGCACAGAGTACCCGGACACGTGTATCACTTACAGCCCCGCAATATTATCGAACAGAAAGAGCGCACTGAGGGCGTCCGATCGCTGATGAGGAAGTACCATTTCGAGCACCAGAGCTGCAAATCAAGCTTAGCTCAGCGTTTGATCAATGCCAATGGCTAATTTTAGAGAGTAGAACTTACCTTTGGAAAGGGATTGTCCAGCTACAGCAACTGACATAAGGACTCCCAGACCGTAGATATGCCATCTTTGGCTATTGAACGCAGCGAGGCACTGTACTGCGCAGTTGAAGACGAGTTCAAGTTTGTAATAGATAAGGTCAAACCTTGATCCATGAGCTGCATCGGCCGGTAGTGGTACAGTGACGGCCTCTACCACCTCTAGGGATGCCATGTTGAGATTGAGTAATACATCTCTCGTTGAGGCTTCAATGGAGGTTTCGAAAGTATTATCTCGAGACGATTGTGATGGCGAGACTGAAAATGGTGTCGATGAGAGAGCCTTCTGACCTGCCTTCACCAGGAAGGGAAAGATAAGGGTGACGTGCAGTGCTTGTAAAATCATGAGAATTGTGAGAAGGTAAGAAGTCTAGATGCAAGAATTTTATCAGTTGTTTTAAATCAGCGCGTGAAAGGCATTGGAACGACTAACTTCAGAAGGTGAGAAGTCATAAGAGGAGACAGCGGTCAACTGCAGCATCGTAGGAACATAGCTTCCAGAGAAGTAATTCGCGAATATTCCAGCCCCTAGGAGGATCAGTCCCCAATAGAGTCGATGTTTGCCAGCTGCATCAACCATCTTTTGAGGAGAGAAGACTACCACGACAGGGTCGAGCCACCCAAACAGTTTCTTTATCAGCCTCTTTCTTGCTGTTTCTTGAGTCACAGATACTGTTGGTTCGTGCTTTTGAGGGACCGTCGGGAGGACCAATAAAGCTAGTATTGTAGACAAAAGCAATCCAACCGCTTCGATCTTGAACGGCAGGCTCAGCCCAAATTTCTGACCCAGAGCTCCACCCCCAGACAGTCCAAGTGAGACAGCCAAAGTTGTCACACCCTGTAATTGACCAAAATAAGCTGTGGCATGAGAGCCGTTAGAGTCGCCGCCGCTGAGTTCTGCAACCAAGTTGTAGATGACCATCGTGTAGCCAGAGAAACTGCCGAGTACGTTGACGACGTGAGCACCGATGAGAACGAAGGCTCCAGCTTTTCCCTCCATGGTCAAAGAGTAAATCTGGATGATGGTTCGTATCGAGGGCCAGAGTGTTTGGTTGAGAATAGCGACTTTGAGACCCCATTTTTTGGTGATCCAATTAGTAATGAAAATGGAGAGGATGGACACTGATTTAAATAATGTCTTTATCAGTCAGAGTCCTGCTAGAAAGAAGGTTTTAAGAAGCTGTGACCGCGTACCAGTGCGGGAGGTGGTGGTGTAATAACTCATGTACCCAGCAAACAACGCTTCCACTTCTCTTCGAGAGCACCGCTGCTCCAAGAAGTCACTGCTCGTTCCTCTCAAGGGATTCTGAGAGTAGTAATCTTGACATGCAAAGTTGCGCAGCGAGAATACCATTGGCGTTGCGGTCACGCTCAAAGCTACGATTGAGACGAAGCATGTTAAGAGGATAACAAGGAACTGGTGTGTTGATAGACTTCTAGGCTTGGTTATTGGTACTGAAGATGTCAAGAGAGGAGTCGATTCTGTCATGGGGAACAAGGGCACCTAAGAAGGAGAGGGACCTAGTCAGAATTTTGGACGCTAGGTCGATCTTAAAGACAAGGAAGGCACCAGAGCTTAATCCACAATATAACGATCTAAAATTCTCCACGTAGGTACCTATTTGTTGGTCTTCAGGAGCTGAAAGCGAACACCGAACTCCTGCAATGCACGCACCCACAAAAGTCAGCCAAGAAACCTGAAATCTTGTAAAGATCAAGATCATTGCACCTACATCTAATCTGTTTTACCCGATCTCCGTTCACATAAGCAACAAATCCAGCAAAAATCGAGCTGAAGGCAGTTTGCAGGCACCTGACGCAACCAACCTTTTGACTGCAGCCATTTTCCAACACCATCTTCATACAGCAGAATCATTTCTCAAAAAGAAATCATTACTAATGTCTGCATCTCACTCTCTTGCCAGCTGCTTGTTTTGCAAGATCATTAAAGGTAAGTCTCCCCTCGGACCGCTGCTTTGCTTTTGGAGGATTCAACTCCACCTGGGTATCGAATGGGATGTGAAGTCGCATCTCAACCTTTTTGGTGCTTTAAGAGCTTCTGCTATTCCATCCCGCTTCTGCTGGGTTTGTCATCCGTAGTTTGAAGGAGGAGATGGGATGACAAGGAGTGAAACCTGACTTGGGAAGAGTGGGCTTTTTGAATTTCATCTCATCCTCATCGTCACTATAGACCACTTCTAGCTGCAACGTACGTCTGCTACATGCGAGCATAAGAACTGTGACGTACTGGGGTCTAGAGAGGCCATTTTGATGCTCCAATGACACCGAACTCTTTTGTGGCGCCTCCCTCCTCCAATCTGCCCCAGTCCCTCTCCATATCAATAAAACTGAACATAGTCTTCATTCAACAGGTGAAATCCCATCTTTCAAGGTCGCTGAGACTGCCCTGTCGTATGCCTTTATGGACATCGGCCCGCTCTCCAAAGGCCACTCGTTGGTCATTCCAAAATACCACGCTGAGAAAATGCACGAGCTTCCTGATGAGTACTTGAGCGACTTACTTCCAGTGAGTAGTGAATCCGTGCTCCCCCTGGTTACTTATAACGTAAAAAAAAACCTAAATAGTATAAACATTTCTCGCCTCTTCGCATTTTCAGATCGCAAAGAAGATCGCTATCGCTACCGGTACAAAGGACTACAACATCTTGAACAACAATGGAAGATCTGCTCACCAAGGTGATTAACTATTTTGTTCCTGATCTTCTGCTTTGTGCTGTCGATCTTGACAATTTATCCTAATTTTCGTTCTGTCAGAGGTCGACCATGTTCACTTCCATGTCATCCCTAAACCATCTAAAGAAGAGGGATTGTAAGCTTGATTCCTGCCTTTGTTTATAGTCTTGGAAGCGCGCTGATCATTGTTGTTTTGTCGATCGGAAGAACCGTCGGCTGGCCAGCGACGAAACCTGTAAGTTACATTTTTCGAGCAGCTCTGACGTGACCTTTATACAGAAATTGAATTGAATTGTTTTTTCAATAAAAACCAGCCAATGGATGAGTTGAAGGCAACCTTCGAGGAGTTGAAGGCGAAGATGTAGAAATGGAGAGATCTGAAGAATCGTGAGTGCACTCATCCTCTCGAGGAAGGCTCCCAAAACCCTTCACTGATACTTAGTGCGGAAATCTCAGATTACTGGTACTTTTTGAAGATGGGTTGCTGATGTCTGCGGTGGCTCTTATCTCTTTGTTTCCTAGTGCGATTGATATTCAATTTTCTCAAAAGAAACAGGACAGTAATCGGAAAGAAAACGTGGAAGGTTTTGACTCATAAGCTGGGGACACTGTATCGCAATCAACAAAGAACCGATTTTGTTGTCTTGCGTGGTGTACTTGTTGACCCAAACAACATCTAGATCTCCCCGTTTTCCACGTTCGCTCTTACCCTGATTACTTCTCTGCTACCAGATTACATCACGCTACCGAACCAACTCCTTCCGGTTGACGCCAGGTAGGATCATGGCAACCCATCCTGCTGTAACACCCCCTATTTTCTGTTTCCGACTGCAAGAGCAGAAGCGTCTCTCTCTCTTCGATAGTTTTGGGGGCCTAAGCTGAACCGACTGTGTGGTCCAATCCACCTTGTTTCAGTAACAGCATGTAGGAGCCTGCAAGCAAGTTCCTTCGATGGAACCGCAGGGGAGTCGGACTTCTGGCTGTGAAGGCGAGCAGGTGCCACCTCGCGCTATTTAACCTGCCAAACGAGTGTTCTCAATTTTTTGGATCGACCTTCCCTTTCCCAAACTCTCACCCCGACTTCTTTTTCATTCCATACAGATCAAGTATATTCTTCCTTTCAGGATTCAGGAAGGAAGAGAACAATGCAAAGATTCCATCCATACGAAGCAGGCTTCTATTCCCATCAGCACACCTCGTCTTCCGCTTCACCTGAATTCATCGCGGGCCCACGAACAAGATCGGTTTCCCACTTGGAATCATATGTAGAGAACAGAGCCATCAAAGATTCTCAACAGGCGAGTAGTTGATGACTCTCATGGACAGAGCAATGCTAACTCCCATCCTTTTCATTTATCTGTCAAAACAATAATTCAGGATCACGCTTGGTATCCTGGCAGCTCATCCAACACTAATTCTTCATCCAACAATAACAGATCGACAACTCAATCCAACACTGTCATCGTCACTAGTAATAACTACAGCAACGTCGCTCACACCTCGAGACCCATGCGCACGTTGGGCTCCTCATCCAGCCGCTCGAACCATCCCCAGATCGACTTCTCTCAGATGCCAGAGAACTTTGAACAGTTCATGAAGGGAAAAAGGGAGGCTACAGCTGTTCAATTGGAACCGGTCCCATCTTGTGAGCCTTTCGTTTCCTTCGTGTCGCAAGTACAGCGCCTCTTTTTGTTATCAGCTTCGAAACTCCGCTCGCAACCCCGTTTTGACTGACGCGCTTGGCGTCTCCACTGATCCAATAGCTCGAGGAGCAAAACCAAGAGAGACGTATTACATCTTGATTAAGATGGCTATCTTGCGTTCACCTCAGAAAAAACTCACCCTCTCACAACTCTACGACGCTCTCAGCTCTACTTGGCCTTGGTTTCAGACTGCAGGTAACGGATGGAAGGTAACTCTCTCATTCTTTCTCATGAGATCTTCAAACTGTTTTCAGATGATTGCGTGATTCCTGGGGTCGAGTCTAACTTTCGATTTGTTGACACTGTTCTGGCACAGAACTCGGTCCGCCACAACCTCTCGCTCGCACCATCTTTCGTTCACACTGATGGAGACAGAACGATAGAAAAAGGAAGAGGAGTCTACTGGAAATATGACAAGACTCAAATTGAAGGTAAAGACTCCGCGTTGTCGCAGTGAATTCGCGTCTTCTGCTCTAACACCTCGATTTTTCTTCCCTTTGCAGGTATTCATCGTACTAGACCCAGCAAGCGTAGTAAAGCAGAACGATCTTCTGTTTCTGGAGCTAGTCAACTTCAGAGAAATACAAGGAGGAAGAGGAGAAAATCCCAGCGTGGCGAATCAGATGAAGAGGAGAGTTCACCACCTTCGCCAACTCCATCTCTTTCGCCATCACCTCCACCAACTCCAATTAACGCCGAAAACATATCAGATGAAGAATTCAAAGTTGAAGTTACTGTTGAATGCCGAAGAAGCCCGACTGCTGGTCCAACCTTCTCTGGTACAGATAGAGAGGAAATGTCTGGCGATGATGCTGTACCGAAAAGTGAATCATCACCACCATCGACCGACTTCTCTCGGTCTCCATCATTGTTGGAAGAGTCATCTGCAGCGTTGCCCGATGCTCCTGCTGGTGGTAATCCACAAAATTCTTCTACCTTGAACTTCCCACCTTCCTTCCAAGATCGATATCACCCCGCTCAACGATCTTTCCCTTACATTCCCCCCCAAACATTTGCCAGGTCTGGATTTGGAAGCTCTAACGTTGGCGGACAACTTCCCTCGTCCGTCCGAGGTGTTTCAGATCCAGCAACTTACGGCTTACCAGCCCCCTCAGCTCCGATCGCCATCCCAACTTCAAACACAAGCCCTACCCACTACTCTCTTCCTCAAGATGAGAAGATTTTTCAAGGTACATCTGCTTCACTTCCATTAGACTTGGGAAATTTCAACACCACCGCGGCCGCCAGCTCCTATGGCCATAACAGAGTGGGTTTCGCCTCCCACCAATCATCTTCGTCACCATTCAGCGCTGGCGGCGCAGGAGGAGGAGGCACCACCTTCTCACCAACGCATTCTACAATCGCCACTTCACCATTCGGCGGAGGAAGAAATGACCCCATGATGCCGTTCGGCTCTCCAACATTGGTGGGATCCTCATCTCACCATCAACACAGCTCTTTCCTCTTGTCGACAGCCGCATCCTCATCACCATCAACAACAACGTCCTCATCTTTCCCATTCACTCCACCCTCTCAGTCTCAGTTACAGAGAGGCATCCCACCGAACGCTCTTAGCTCCTTTCATCCGCACCCTCAGCATCCTAGCTATTACTCGAATCAACACGATGCTTACAACAACCAGATGCACAACCCTAGACCCATTATTGGATTCAACTCTGATCAATCCACTACCGTCGACCAGTTTACCAACCAGCGTGCAACTGGCTTCTGATTGAAGATAGCCTCCTTTGATGTTGTGATGATTCGGCATTCGCGCTCGTCGATCGTTCGCTCTCGCCCGTTTCTTCCTATTCCCTTCTGGTTCATCTGGATCATGTTTCCATGAGTGTATTTCTATGACGATGACGAGCTTTTGTTTTGTTTACGCTTTTCAACTTCTCTTCTCTACTCGTATGTCAGTTGATGTTGTCTTCACTTTCCCTTGTATGGTTTACATTTTTCTCTGATGAATCACATCTATATCACAGGACATTTTACGGTCCTGAAGGAGTCTTCCTATTCGCTTAGTCATGTTCATTCGTTGGTGATTCATTTGTTCGTCTTTCTTTATCAGGCCCTTCTATCGATCGAGTTGTACCACTTCCTTCAAAATGACGTAAGGATGGCCAAAAGGGTCTAAACGAGACAAAGTATAAGATTAATAACAGTCTAGACTGCCTGAGTCTTCACAACTGGTGCACCACCAGCCTTTGCACTGATAGCAACCAGCCCGAAATCTTCAACTGAATTGACCGTGAGTGTCGGCGTTATCAGATGGGATCTGATGTACTCGCCGTTGGGCATATCCGACAGATCGACTGGAAAGAAAGCCTGGGTCAGTTCGAGTTCTGGCATGTACACGACCGACGGCGCAACGTTACCTCTAGCTATCGCTGCCTCTTCAGTATCTTCAATTCCTTCCTTTACACATCTCTTAACCAGCCTTTCTCGAGCAACATTTATATTGATATTAACCCAGATCTTTTCATCGAAGAATTCCGCGGCTGTCTTCCATGGCTCTTCATCCAGCAGCGAGTACAGTCCTTCGATGATGACGATCTTGTGAGAGGGAAGGATTGGAAATTGTGAAGGGATTGGATCCTTGAGTGAATGTGAGAAGGTAGGGAAGGGGAGTGGCTCTCTTGACTGGTTGAGATTGATGACGAAACTGGTGAAAGACTGTGAGTCGAAAGTGAATGGAGCGCCCCTCCTTCTCATTGCCTCCTTGGGATTATCAAACTTGGCCAGATCTACTCTTGAGTAGTGCCAGCCGTCCAAACCAACACAGACGGCGATATCTGATTTCTCCACTTTGGAGGGCTCGACGAGAGCGAGCTCACTAGCATCTTCTGCTGGAGCTGAGCCGGTATGGGTATTAGCGAGAATTGAGTTGATTCGGTCAGTCAAAGGGTAAGCCAGTGTTGACTTTCCTGAGCCTGGTACACTAGCGAAGAAAGGAAGGGGGGATGGATCGAATGAGGTAAGCCGATATTCTAGATTTTGAAGGACTGAGAAGCAGAATAAGCTCACCCGGCTATCCCAATAATCAACCTATGCTTGTTTTTGGGCAAGTTCTGGTATTTGTCAATCACTAGAGCTGCGATTTGCTGGATCGAAGCTTCCATTTCTTTTGGGAACTACGGCAGTCTTACTCAATACACCGGCCAAGAAGATTGGAGCCCTATCCATCGATAAAAGAAGGTCAGTCAGAAAGCTATACGGGTTCTCTATAGCTCTGCCTGTCGTGAAATCTCACTCTCAACCCAGATGTTGCTCCAGCAAGAGCACCCTCGAGAAATACCTGCCCTTCGTCTTCTTCAGAATGAGATGGGAGTTTCTTCTCGAGAAAGGATATAGGTGATGCCAAATTAGAAATAAGTCGGAGATATAGATGGTTTGAAGCAAGGTGAGAATCAATTGAAGACCCGTCGATGCGACGCGGCACGCCGTCAAAAATGAAATGGAAACAAGGGTGGTCTATCTTACAGTGGATCTCAAGAAAGGACAGGAAAAATAGCTGAACACAACGTTACACCTTATTGTGTTTTGCTCAGAAAGTCAACAATTCTAAGGCTCAATGTCGTCTATTGATGAAATCAGATAAATAACTCGTCACACTATAGTACATTGCTTCACTCATCATCACTATCACCGCCAAAGAAGTCATCATCACCAATGACGTTTCCGTTTCCATCGCTCTGTTCACCCATATCCACGTCTTCATCCGCAGCGGCACCTGTTGTTTTGTTGCCCAGACCGACGCCTCGTTTACTGCTTCCCAAATCGGCCTCTGGAATCTTCGACAATGATCCTAGTTCCATAAGTTCTCTGATCTTAGCCAGCAGCTCTGCTCGCTTAGTATCCGTTTCACTTTCTGTGACAGCCGCCTCATCGGACCCCGAAGATTTCTTCTTGTCCTTCTTGTCCTTCTTCGAGGGAAGCAGGTACGTGAGCTGAAGTGTTGACGTTGATGATTCTGATGATTCTTCACGTGTTGTTGGTGGAAAGAGGGAGATGTATTTCTGAGTGTTTGGGTAATTCTGTTAAGCCCAGATGTGAGCGATGTGTTTAGACCGCATCAAACGTCTGGAGAATGTGTGAGCTTACAAGAACATAGTTCAGACCGACCCGTAGAGCTTCGATTTCCTTTTCAATCTTCTTAAGCTCCTTCGACGGTGAACCTTCAGTCTCGTTCGCTGGAAGCGATTTCTGTAGTTGTTTGAGTCGGCGAGTGAGCTTTTTCTTCTCAAAGAACTTGATCTAAAGTTAATTGTTATTCATAAATCGGGTAAGTATCTTGACAGACAGGTCGACCGCAGAGGATCCACGAGAACTCACTTTGTGATACCTCTCAGCGTTCTTCCTCTCGACATTTCGTCCCTCCGCCTTCTCCAGATCCAGCTTCAAAGACTTCAGTCTTCTCTCAGTCTCAGTTCTAGTGTCAGCAGACAGTGTGTCCTGAATATCAGAGCCAGTACTGTCAGCCTGCTAGTTCACAGAGAAGAATTTCGAGCACTGATTTCGCTCACCTTCGCCAGCAACCTCGTCGTCTGTCGGATGGCAGCTTTGATCTTACTGACACCCAATGCCTTTGGCTCTTCGTCCTTCAAGTCCTGAGCTGGCTTGTGCCTGAACTTCTTCTTGCTATTCGTGGCCACATTCGCGCCTTTGTGACCTGCTGTTGTGCTCGGTTTTGAGGAGCCAGGAATAGGAATTTCGATAGGAATAGCGTTGGGATTGATACCTCCTTTGGCATTACGAATGGGAGGCATGTTGGCTCCGAATTGACTATAAAGCGATTGTTCCTTGAGTGCTGGATTGATGAAACGTCGAAATTTTGAAAAAGGCGCATAGTGGCCCAAGTAATCAAAATGTACTATTGCGTCTCTAGCCTTCTATTACTTTAGAAGGTAAGAGGAGATCTATCTCACCAACCTCTCACTATCTAATTTCAGCTTTTCTGCTTCTCGCAGAATAAGTGGCGAGGCAAGTGATGGCGCTCCCTGCTTCTGGGGCTCAAAACGGTCGTTACAATTACTGGTCTACACGAAAGTAAGGACAGAGAGATTTGTTTCCATGTACTCTGTTTCGTGCAAGTAGATTGCACATGGGACAGTTTAGTTCTGATGGTGGCGAGAAGTCAAGCTGTCGTCCTCGAATCGCCTGGGGACAAGTCTGCCCTCCAACTCCATCTTTAAACATATTCAACACCTGAATTCTGAGAATATCTGTGCCAGAACTCAGCTGCAGAATTCAGGCTGTGAATATGAGCTCAGCAGGTCCCGAGAGCGAAACTCAAGCTGCCATAAGAGGCGATTCAGCTGCTTCAGCCTCTCAAGACGCAACTTTGGCTGCTAGTGCTTCTCCCCAGATTACAGAAAGCAGAACTCGCTCGACCAGATCATCTACAGCCTCAAATAGGAAGTGAGTTCGCTCGTCAAGCCTTGCTTTTGTGCTGTTCTGCCACTTCGAATATCCCGCCTGACATGTTCGTCCTCGCCACGCCTCTCTCGTTCGATCTTGCAGCCTCAACTTTACACCAGAGGACGATGCCTATCTGGTTGACTACCTCAGTTCAATCTTTGAGTTGAAGTCGCCAGATGGACTTCCAGAGTATCGAGACGGGACTTTGAACAGGACGGTCACAATCACTGGTGAGGGACGATTCATTGCTACATGTGTACTACTATCCGCTCAAGAAATTGTTTGATATCATAGGCGCTATGGCGTATGAGCGTCTTACGGAGAACACTCTTCTGTACCCCTGGGCCGCACGACATAACGCTCACGCGTGGAAATACAGATTCTCGTCCCAGACTGATCTTCAAGACAAAGTCCGAACGAACTTATTGGCTGTTTATAACGGAGACGGCGTAGCTGAGTTCACTCCTCTGCCGTTACCTAGCAGTGTGAAGAAAGGTGCAGAGTCCAAATCAAGTACTGCATCATCCTCGAAGAAGCAGGCAGCTGAAAGGTGAGATCCGGTTGAAGGAGTCTGATCGTCTCTATAAAAACTTAATCCACTAATTGTTTCTCGCCTCTGCACCCTGCCAGTCCCCTAGAACTGATAAGACCAGAAGACCATGGCGCCGCCGAAATTGCTTATTCGTCGCAACTGCTGCCCACTTTCCCCACAACTTCTGCTTCCACACCTAACACAAATTCCACAGAACCAGAAGCGTCCCTGTTCTTCACACCAGACTTGACGCAATATCCAACTCCAGTCGAGCAGCCGCTACCTCCAGCAGAACCGACATGGCCCCTGACGACGACGAATAATATTGGACCATCTGTCAAGGGAAGACCATCTTCTGTCTCTACCATCAAACGTCCCAAATCCCTTTCGACAGATCCACCGTTCTCTCAAGAAGACGACTGGCATCTTGCGGAGTTTATCGGCAAGTCGTTTGCGTTAAAGAGAGACGCGAGGGGTAGAGCGATATTGAGATACGTTGGCGAGGGCCAGCCGGAGAGGAATAGTGCTGTCGTCATCACTGGAAGTTGGGTCTTTGAATATCTTTGTGCTCCTGTGAGTCCCTTCTTCTATTTCTTGGTCATACCCTCTGCTGGAAACTTACCTGTTTTCACCGCGCCGCGCTCGCAATCAGGAAAACGAGCATCTTTATCCGTGGGCGAAGAGACATAGATGGGGAGCTTGGCACAAACACTCTTCGCTCACAGTCATCAAGGAAAGATACATGAAGATCATCAACGATAAACTCGCAGCTGACCCAGACGCAGAATTTCAGCAACCTGAGGCTGCTTCTGGTCTTGCCGAACGAAGAGTTCTAACTAGGACAATGGCGTGAGTTTCTAATTAATCTTCTTTTTCTGCCATGTTTGCTGACGATCTATTGGATCTATTGTTGGCAGCAAACACGACCCACCTACACAACAACATAAACCCATTGCATCATCCTCTTCATCCCATCTCAGCAACCATCATCTCCAACTACAAGACGAATCGCTTTCCTCGTACTTTCAACCTGAACAACAACCTATGATGGATATGGCAGTGGAAGATTGGAATCTCTCTGGTTATTCTAATCAGTGAGTAATCTCCGTTTCCAGTTTGCGAAGACCTGCTTACCCAATTTACGCTGTGCTTTCCCACAGTCACGACCACGACGGATCATCTACTTTTGACTCACTACCACCCAAAAAGAGAGGAAGGAACTCCTTTGATGGATTCAACCCTGGTGACAAGTGCGTTGCCTTTAAAGGCTTGACCAACAGAACACTAACCGCTGATTTTCTTTTGACCAACAATCCAGCTCGGGATATCCATCATCTGAAAACCAAAAGCGCTCAAGGACTTCAAATGAGTGAGTTCCATTTTTTTTTTTTTCTACTTGGCAACAATCCCTTTTGCGGTGGACGAAAAGTAACCACTCGACTTTTCGTTCCAGTTACGATCAAAATCAAAACGCTCTCTCCTCAGAGTCCTTCCTGGCTATCCGATACGACGACGAGACCGATCTACCACCAGTGACAGAAGCGGATCACGGTGAAGCTGCCAATCTACTCCGATTTGCGAACGCGATCTGGTCGGAACCAGGTAGTGGCCAACGAGAGCAGGCTGGTGCTATTCCTTTCCCCAACCCTGGCCCTTATTGAGGAACTTGGTTGCAGTATGAAGTCGTTGTATGATTCTCAAGATCCTCGTGAATTGTATATGAAAGGTCTTTCTTGGCAACCCTCGTAGAGCAGGAAGATGATAGACGACTTTGTTTAAAGGCTTGAGATTCACTGTCGGTTACTTTCAGATTTTCCGCCTGCAAGTCTCAAAGAAAAGCACATTGTATCATCACTTAATCATACTCAAACTCTTATTTTACAATGCATCGTGAGCCAAAAGCTGTCCGTCCAGCATAGGCTGTTCGAGATAACCACTTAGGAATGTCAATTTTAAAGAGGATATCTGAAACTCTTCATCTCGAAATCAGTTTTGCTGGGGGACACAATAAGCGATCAGTACGAAGGAAAAGAACCTTAACTTTATAATACATAGTGGACTTACTCCATGAACTCAATGTTTTGTTCTTCTGCGACCGGTCCGTTAGCGGCTTCTTCCTTATCCCTCTTGAAGTTGTACCACTTATTGATAGCAGCCATACCCAAGAAAGCAAGGGTGTGAACTGAGAGGCAGGTGAGAATTCCAATCTTTGCTGGAGTGTACGATGGTGCTGTTGCAGCAGAGTACATCTGAGAGCCAATGACATTACCGGTTGCGTACGCGATTTGGTACATAATGTAGAACGTTGATCTCTTCGTGTGACCTACAAGAATCGAAATCAGTTAGCGGTTGGAGGAACGAGTGTTTGAGGCAAATTTTCTCACCTGAGATCATCGACTGCAACCAAGAGATCATCAACATCTGTCCAACAGGGAACCAGAAGACCATGACGTAACCTGAAGAGTAGAGGAGGAAAACTTCCGTAAGCATCTGTCACCGGTCCCCGGCGCGGGATACAAGCAACAACAAGGAATAAACTCACCTGCGTATCTACCGTTCTTAGTTGGAGCAGTGATCATGATTATGGCACCGATGACCGAGAAGAAGATACAGATGGCTGCTGGGATTCCACGCTGTCCTTTAAAGAGTCGAGAGAGCAAGACACCTGCTGCCATGGCGACAGTTTCGCTACCACCTGTTGACATACCAAGCAGAGTAGTCTGTCGTGTGCTGTATCCAAATCCAGCAACAATAGCAGCACCGAAAGATCTGAGAAATTACAAAATTGTTAGAGCACTGATGGAGACACTCTGGACTGTCGTCAGGATCACTTACGTGATACCACCGTTTGGAATGGAAGCAGTGAGAATGGCCAGACCCAGCAAGTAGAACCGGGGGTCCTTCAAAGCCTCTTTTGCTTGGTAGAGCTTGTAGGTAGTTGCAACCGTACCAGTCTTGTTGCTCCTGATACGCTTAATGGCCATCACGCGCTCTGCTGGAGTGAGGAACCAACAGGTCGCAGGAGAGTTTGGAATGGTGAAGAATATGACGATTCCGAAGAGAACAGTGATTGGTCCCTAATTAGAGTGAGCGTGAGAAAGTAGCAGGTTGCGTGAAGAAAACTGCAGACCAAACTCACAAGAAGAATGAACACAAATTGCCATCCTTGAATGACGCTCGTTTTCAAGAGAACGATTCCATAAGCTATCAAGCCACCAATGATTTGGGAAGGACCAACACCTCCGAACCAGAGACTGTGTTTCACCGGAATATAAAGTGAGCACAATACGCGAGGAAAGATCCACATAGGTAGCTCACCCAACTCGTGTGGCTTGTTCATCTCTGGTATAGAAAGCCCCAGTGACAGATGATAAGATGGGAATCATCGCAGACTCTGTCATACCTAGAACGAATCTGCAGACGGCAAGACAAGCAAAGTTGTGACAGGCGGCGTGACAGGTGAGGACCGTACCCCACAGCATGATGGTTCCACCAAGATGCCACCTGATAGGAACACGGACAAGGAGGAACGCTGCCATTGGCTGCCAGAATAGGTAGCCTGCGATTGTTTGTCAGTTTGGGTAAAGAAACAGGAAGACCGAAAGCGCAATACCTACCCAGGTAAAAGAGAGATCCCAACTGTGAAATAGTAGCGTGTAAGAATTTCCGTTCTGATGAGAAGCAAGAAAGGAGCTTACCCAAGCGAAATCAGTCCCAACAAGTCCAGTCGCCTTTTGAATGCCGAACAGGTTGGCATAGGAGATGGTTGTCTATGGAAGACAATGTATATTCAACATGGTCAATCAAGTGAGTTGACGAAGAAAGTACTTACCTTGTCCAAAAATTGAAAGAACTGAGCGAGGGTCATGATCGGCATCCTTTGTAGTAACGGCGTCTTGCCACTGGTCAGCGAACAAAACAAAGCACAGCAAAGGAAAGCTCTTTTGAGCTTACAGTACACGATCAATCTTCCAAACCAGAGCTTTGAGAGCAGCAGGGTCCATTTCCACTTCTTCATCAGTCTCTTCAATGAGCTCGAGCGCTCTATCCGCACCGTCGACATGGCCTCTGTGGGCAGACTTTTCCAGTACAGAAGCATCCCAGTCGGATTTTGAGTCCTTGTCAGTGATTGAAGCACTCATCTCTATATGTTACGTAAGGGAAACGAGAAAAGGTCGTGGTAACGGGCTCCAGTGCCAAAGGATATTTATGCTCCCTGCTATTTGTACCTCTTCATCTTTTCGACTCTCCGGCCACTTCGAGTGGCCTTCTCCAACTAAAAAAAAATTCTTCCGCCATATCCGACCGCACTCACCAGCAGGAAGTTGCCCGGTGGACGCACATTTAGAAAAGACGCCGTTGGAGCGCAGGTTATCTCGCGTAGATCCCGTCCGACCACACATGGCAGCCTCTTTCGTCGATACAAAACAGAACTTTCTTGTCTGAACGATGCAGACATGAAGTATGAACGGAAGTCAACTAGGCACAGAGGAAAATGTGGGAGCGCAAAGCGATCTCAGGCAGAATACGTCTCCATAGTGTCATCCAAGTTGAGTAACCAATCTTCAGCCCAAGGAAACCCGAAGTTGAACCAAGACGATGGATCAATCTGCAGCTCAATATTGGTAGGTGTGGTCTCAGAAAGGACCGCTGGTTCTGGTTTGGTTAGGAAAGCGAAAGAGAACAGTCAGTTCGTTGCGCGGCATTATTAGTGTGACTCTGCCATTCATTGATTTACCAGACTGGTCCGATTCCACTTCAGCCGGGAAAAAAATCTCTTTCAGAGCTGCTATTTCGGGAAACTGTTCCTTCGGTATTGATCCAAGAAGAGAGCTGACCTGAGCGAGGGTGGTGGATGCGATGACCCACCCGTGCTCTGTCTGGAACCTAAGGAGACCAGCGAGTAGTTTTGACAAGAGCATCTCACACCTGCTGAGAATCAGAGTACCTTTTGATTTCACAGCTGCTTGAACCAGGAGGCACGCACAGGTGATGAAGTGATAGGAGGAGACTAGAGCGAAGGACAAAGATCAGTACCATCGAGGCGACACGGAAGCACGAAAAATACCAAACTCACAGGGACTCCAGAAACTTTCTAGATCAGCAGGTACCAGCATCTCCACGAAATCGATCATCCTCTGAGCTACAGAGAGTGCGATCTCTAGGAAACTTTCAGAGCTGTCCCCTCCTTCGAACGTTAACCTAGCCACCACCAAATTCAGCCCGAGGTACAACAGCTGCATCGACCTAACCCCAGTAGCAGGATTCCCCTCAGCAGCTAGTTCAGTTTCAATCCCGATCTCATTCGACGCTGCCCAGATCTCAAAGATGTCTAGATCATCACTAACGTCTTGCAAGATAGTCATCCTTGCTTCACCAGACGACAGATCTTCAGACCCGTTGCTGAACATCGCTTCAACGGTGTAGAATCTTGAGAGGATTTTGTCCAGAATGAGCGTCAGCTTACAGTTGCCGACGAATGCCTGCCAGGCGTCGATGTCTTCCTTAGACTCGGTGTGAGATCCCCAATCGGATTCAGATGATGTCGGAACAGGAACGTTGTGGTTGGAGGGATGGAGATTTGAAGGTCGACCAAAGACTAAGCTGCTGAGTTTGTCGTGGATGAGGATCGACCACCAGATTCTCTTCCGAACCGATTTCTCCCATCGAGGCAACAACCACGTCGAGCTGTCCATATGAAGACCTAGTAGCTGAGCTGTACAGATGGCTTTACCGAGAGCGATAGCATTTTGACCATGGTTATCGGCTGGGTTGGCGTAGAGATCCAAGATGGCGAAGGCGAGTGTTTGGAGCTTTGGCTGCCGGTAGTCTTCTTCCAAAGCGGAAAGAGCGACTTTCCAAAGAGGTTTGATTTTAGTTCGGAGCTGAGGTGCATAGAAAGAGGTGTGTGCGAGGATGCCAGTGAGGAGGAGATGGGGATAGGGACCTGCACCAGTCGCTGGGATTACTTGGTCCATGTCAGCAGATAAAGAGCTAATGAGTCGGACTTTATTCAGGATAGGTAAAGCTGGTAAGACCTTAGATATGAAACTTTGACAAGAGGACAAGAGACAAAAGGGTCAGTAGGGAGCTTTGCACTTCAAGAAATGCGGGCAGAGAGGATACTAACATTTCCAGTAAAGCGTCAGGCCAGACAATTTGGGTGATACCTGACGGAGTATTAGCTGATGAGAGTATTTCGAGAGCTGAGTTGAGTCGACTCCTCCCCCCAACACCTTCCTGTTCGAATGTACCGTAAATGAGACTGGGGTTCTTGACGAAGAACGCTGGCCGACGAGGATCTCGAGAGACTTGACGAAACGACACTTTGCCGGTGCTGATTGACGTTGAAGTTGATTTCGTGTCTTCTAGGGACAGATCAGCGTACGAGGCTAGAGGTAAAACATATCAGAGACAATACACAATCAGATCTCTTGGGTAGCCTAGCGAGAAACGTGGTGTAGAAACAAGGTGTAGGTGGTCCCACAGGCGACGTCGAAAAAACAGAGCAAAGCGGGTGATTTTAGACTCCGGGAAAGAATTGCTCACCAAAACCAACATAATGATGTTCCTCCTGTTGCGATGAGCCCATATCCAGCGACACTGGGAAAATACCGCCATCCTGGATCGACGACGGGGCGATGGTTAGTACGCAACTAAAGCAGCAAGCAGACTAATAGTCGACTTACATCAGTTTCATCACTATCTTCTGTCTCTCTAGCAGCTCTTTCGGCTCTGATCCTCCTCAGGTGTTCGCTTAGCGACTGTCCCCTTCTTCCAACAGGTTGGATAGATCCATTGGTTCCTGCATAACTAGTAGCTACCCTTTTGGAAGCTCCATCACCATTCCCTGTCTCAGGTTTTGGTGGTCGTTTCCGCTTCGTAGGTGGCAGATCGAATGAGCATATCCGGTTCTTCTTCTTGCATTCTTCGCAAGGTTCCCCTCGCACTGTTTGATTTTCCAGAGAAAGTGTTTAGAGCGACAACAAGGGCACTAAAGGTTACTTCTCTCGTACCAAGAATGACACAGATGTGTTTTTGTTTTCTGCCTGTCCAGCCTCGAGGTCAGTTCAGCGTCTCTTGAGAAGCACAGAGCGAGTACTCACATGGATCACAAGGTCTATCTTTGCGAGACCTCTTTGCTCGAACGTTCGCTGTGGATTCTTGTGCTGCTGGTGATCCTGAGCCTGAAGCTTCAGCGTTGACCTGGTCCATTGCTGGACGTTGCGGGAGAATTCAAGTGGCACCGTGAGCAGGCACATCGTCGACATTGGCTGTATCTTGCATATTTGGATATGGAATAGTTTGAGAGGTATCAAATACAGGGAAACTTGCTCTATGACCTTCAGGGTAAGAGTACAAAGTGACTGATCAGAGAAACTCGGTTGTAGCCCTTGTCCTGAGCGAAACCCGATGCGCAAAGGTGCACCGCTTCCTTTTTCCTTCGTCAATTACTTCGTAGCTTTATCAGAATCTTCCTGAATCGGAAAGGTCTTCAAAAATCTTAAAAATAACGGCCTACAAGCTGGCGAAGCTACCCCACACCCTCACCACTCGTCGCAGTTACGCAATCTAGCTTTTTGGTTCAGGCCACCATCGCTGGCCGGCAGTTTTTCGACGACGGCGACATCGACGGCCAAGGCCTGTTCGCCTGGCTTTTCTATTATAGCACGAGTCAAAAACATGTGAGCTCGAACGATCACCCAAATAAACCAAACTTTCTTTCTCTCTTTCACTGACCCTCCTTGCTTCATTAATAAAATGCCAGCCCCAACTCAGCCTCCCTTCAACGGCGACAAGTTCTGGAAATCTGCCAACACGAAGCTCATTAGATATGGTGGAAAATGGTCTCCAGCTGTCATCAAGAGAGCTGAAGGCTGTTACCTTTATGTGAGTATCGAATCATGACCTACCAGCTGAGGTCAAACGGCACTGACTTGATCTCTTTTTGACATTCAGGATGTAAATGATAAGCCCATCATCGATTTCACATCTGGACAAATGTCCTCTTTGCTCGGACAGTGAGTCTTTATCTCCTCTGGTTTTGTCACACGACCAGTTAGCAAACGTAGGAACTGACATTATGCACCAACAGCTCTCACCCAGAGATCGTTGCGACGGTTCAACACTCTATTGCCACCCTCGACCACTTGTTCTCCGGAATGATCACTCAGCCAGTCATCGACCTTGCTGATTCTCTCGTGGGACTCTTACCTGAGGGACTCGACTGTGTTCAGCTGTTGACTACGGGTGCTGAGTCGAACGAAGCTGCTCTCAAAATGGCGAAGTTAGCCACTGGAAAGTTCGAGGTTGTAGCCTTCGCTGCTTCCTGGCGTGAGTTCTTCTTATCTTATTCTACAGTCTAGATAGTTACTGAGATCTAGTAAGGCTCACCTGTAATTTCTCTCACAGATGGAATGACTTCCGGTGCTGCTGGTGCAACTTTCTCTGCTGGAAGACAGTTCCACGGACCTCAGATCCCCGGAATGCTCTCCTTACCAACTCCATACGCTTACCGCTCGCCATTCAAGCACGCTGATGGATCCTACAACTGGCAGGCAGAGTTAGACTACGGCTGGGATCTTATTGATCGTAAGTATCTAAACTCCATCACATTAGTCAAACAGACAGGGACTCACTCTTTCCTTTCGTTGTTTCTCATCAGGTCAAAGTGTTGGAAGCTTGGCATGTTGCATCGTTGAACCAATCCTCAGTTCTGGAGGTATCATTGATTTACCCAAGGGATACCTTAAGGCACTCAAGCAGAAGTGCGTTGAGCGCGGTATGCTTTTAATTTTGGATGAAGCTCAAACCGGTGTTGGAAGAACCGGAAGTGAGTTTCCATTGATCATCATTATTTGTCCCACGAACCAGCAACTTACCACAATCTTTATCTCTCGCAGCGATGTGGGCTTTTGAGCACGAGGAGGTTGTCCCGGACATCCTTACCCTCTCCAAAACCCTCGGTGCCGGTCTTCCACTCGCTGCCGTTGTCGTATCCCGTGAGATCGAGCAGAAGGCCTATGACAAGGGCTACCTCTTCTACACGACCCACGTGTCTGATCCTCTTCCAGCTGCTGTTGGCGCCAAGGTGTTGGAGATTGTCGTCAGAGATGACCTGACTCAGAGAGCTGTTGATGCTGGAAAGCGATTGAGAGCAGGACTTGAGAAGGTTCGTTTTGATCAGTTTGGCTGCTGTTTCTGCCCACTATGTCCCTGACGACTTTGTTGTACTTCAGCTCCGCGACGAGTACGCTTGCATTGGTGATCTGAGAGGAAGAGGTCTTATGCAGGGTGTCGAGATTGTCACTTCACTCGAAACTAAAGCTCCAGGAGACGCTCTTGGAACCGCTATTTCCGCTCGTTGTCTCGAACTTGGTTTGTCAGCAAACATCGTGCAACTGCCTGGTATGGGCGGTGTATTCAGAATTGCTCCACCACTCACCATCAGTGACGCCGAAATTGATGCTGCTTTGAAGATTATGGGCGAAGCATTCAAGTCTACCCCTGGTACGATGGCCAGAAGCGCGTAGATTGACGGCAGTGACACTCTTGGCGTTGACTGTACCATTATTCAATTTCTTTGCATTCCTCATCTCTTTGCCTATATGCAAGGGGTTGAGTCTTTATTGAGCAGCCATGATGATCTTCTGGAAAACGCAAGTTTCTTGCCTTTGATAATAACTCTCTTACTCTGTATATCAGTGGACACTTTGACCAAAGGAGTTTTTCCATAAACTACACTAGAGCTCATCTCGAAGTCGTCCTTGATACTTTCTAATCATTACCTTGACATCGTCAGGAACATAAGCGAGTTTTGGACCCGCCCATGTCTCTGACGGCAGATCGGTACGTTTATCGTAGATCTCTGGAGAAGCTTCCTCATCCCTAAGATCCCTGGCGATCTGCTCAACCTCAGCCATCACCCTGAGCAAGTTCCCACCCATCAATCCCTCCATCTCAGCCTCGGACCAGCCTCTGCGGATGAATTCCTTGATGACATTGGGCCACTTGGAAGCGTCTTCCAGACCAACGACAGTGAAGTCAATGCCATCGAAATCACTTCCGAGACCCACGTGAGCGCGACCGACGATGGAGGCGATGTGTTCAACGTGATCGACGAGGAGAGAGACGGTCGCGTTGGTGGCTAATGGGCCGAGGAAGAGGCCAACGGCGATGGATTGACTGCAAGGGGTGAAATAAAATTATCTGTCCACACGCTCAACTGGCCAAAAAGGAAAAATTGATCTCATCGTACATGACACCGCGATTCTGTCCCGGCCCACTTCCAACGCGGCGGAGGAGACTATCGGGAATGTTTCGAGGGTGATCGAAGATGGATCGGGAAGCACTGTGAGACCAGATTACAGGTGATCTAGTGACATCCAGTGCCTTCGAAGAAAAGAAGAGGATGATGGGCCGCTGGTCTTCCCCATTCTTAAAATTATGAAACTCACATCGGACACTGTCTGATCAGTCACATGAGAGAGATCGACCATAACACCCAGTCTATTGAGTTCCTTCACGAGCGTCTTTCCGATGGCGGTGAGACCATTTCCTGCATGTACTGGTGCGAGAGTCGAGCCGCTGGTACCAGCTCCCCCTCCATTGGACGAGGCGAAGGGAGAGTGACAAACATGAGTCAAAGTAAGCTGGTGAGCAGATTGGAATATTCGTTCTCAGTCCACATGCTACAGAACGATAAAGGGGGAGGTGACTACTTACGTATTTCACGCCAAGTTCGGCGTACATTCGCATCACGGAAAGAGAGCCTCCCAACATATGCGAGCCTTCCATTCCAATCAAAGCTGATATTTTCTTCTCTTTGAAAGCTTGTCGAACATCATCTGCCGTTCTACAGAATTTCAGATAGTCAGGAGAGCGTCTGACCAGTTCTTTGATCAAGTCGATTGATTCAAGCGTGTCTCTGACGGTATCCGTTGGCAAGAGAAAGTCTTCGCCGGTCTCAGAGTAGTCTAAGCAAGGTGTCCAAGCTGTAAGGAACAAGCTGTTGTACAGTTTAGAACAGCTATCGAGTAGATGATGAACGAGAAACACGCCTCACCCTCCTACACCACCTTTTCGCAACCGAGGCAAATCGACATGACCAGGATATCCAGTTGGAGATTTTATTTTTTCAATTTCGTCATATGGGCGCCTGGAGAGGACTCTCATGACCTGAGGGAGGTCAACCTGCACCCAATTTGAAGCGTTAATTAGCTTCAATAGGAGACAGCCTAGGTAAATGACA
Organism: Krasilnikovozyma curviuscula; assembly: GCA_014825775.1. Lineage (NCBI taxonomy): Eukaryota > Fungi > Basidiomycota > Tremellomycetes > Cystofilobasidiales > Mrakiaceae > Krasilnikovozyma > Krasilnikovozyma curviuscula. Next base: position 18,997 of record MVAQ01000186.1, on the reverse strand, counting down.
GGTATATTTACATGTGTATCGATCAGAGGATATCTTCAAGCAGAGCTGTCAGCTGGAACTCAAAAACAAATTGGAAGGGTAATACTACTCACTTCTCGAGTAAATTCGCCGCCTTTTGATCCAAAGTTAGCGGCGTTGCAGACGGTATTGCCAACACAAAGGCTGGGAGGATGGAGAGTAAAGCAGCGAGCTTCATTTTGGTTTGAAGCGGTGAGAATGTGAAGGTTCAAGTTGAAAATGGGAACAAAAAAAGTCGCACACGCCTGTCCAGCTCAGGCCAACTGTCGACCGCTCGGAAAGCGTCCGTCTCACCATATTCGTGCTGTTCGATGCAAATCATGGTTTCTTTCCGATCTCAAGCATAATCGAATCATCTCTTTTCTATTCCGAGCCGAACCGGAGAAAGGTTTAAAGAAAGAAGTAGCCTTGCGCCACTCGTCGCCTAACGAGGCCATTGACGGCCAAAGAGACAATGACAACAAGCCAAAAGCTGCATACAACCAAAGGACCCGAAACTTCTACCAAACCCTCCTTTATTCACCATGAATTATTCCTAATGCTTGAGGTCGAAATATCAAGCACTCTATAGTTTAGATGCAACTACTCCTTTTGACAGCTTCAGGTCCTCCGCGACCAGGTGGAACGCCTTCTGACCGATAGCGAAGGCAACACTGTTGGTATTGCATCCCATATTAGAAGGGCAGATTGAAAGATCTGCCACCTTCAGGCGATTGGTTCCGAACACGTTCAACCTTGGATCGACGACACCGAACTCCTCTCGCGCCTTCATTGGGCAAGTGGTCATCGAGTGCCACGTCGTTGCGACTCTTCCCCTGACCCACTTTTCGATAGCCATGTCATCCTCATCGGAGTACACTAGATCCTGGATCTTGTCCGGTGAAAGCTGAGAGTCGAAGGTCTGACAGCGAGCTGGAGAGGTTGGGCTGAAGATCGGATGAGCGTCTTGAAGTTCACCTCTGTAGGATGGCATTCTACGAGCGATCTCTCTTGACTGCTTATAGTTCCATAAATGAGGGGCCATGTCGGCGGGATGGTTCAGGAGACCAGCTTCAAAGTCGGGTTGAGCGAATGGGTTGGCGCTGGTGATGTGAAGAAATCCTCTTGACGCAGGATAGTTCAGCATGTGAAGCATCGACACTAAAAAGAGTGCAAGAACAGTCAGGATAAATAAGATAGCTGGGAATAGTTGTGAAAGTTTTACTGTATCTTCCTTCAGGCTCGGCAAGCTTTGAGTGGTCTCCAAGATAACAGCAAGGATTGGAAGCGTAAACCACCGGTTTGTCTGGAGTATTCTCGAATTTATCCTTCCAATAAGCCAAGAATCTGACGCAAAGAAGGTTGAGTTGAAGATATAAACAACGTTCCTTCCCACTGAGAAACTCACTCTGGGCCCATTCCCGCTAACTGTTTTGCCGAAGGACGTCCTAATTGTTTAATGAAGTCAGAAAGAAGAAGACTTAAGGAAGAAAGCACACCCGCGCTTGCCTTTGTATCCCGCATCAAAGCCATTCTGAATCGGAAAATCAAGTTAGCTCGTTGTCGGATCATACTTCAAATTACACAGACTCACTGTCGCAAGAATACCTTGACCGGTCTTCTTCCAGTACAAGTCAGCAGCAGTTCGCACCGATGGATCATGTCCGGATATGTAAGGGTCAAGTGTATCGGAGTTGCTCTTAACACGATACGAGTGCCAGAGCAGTTGATGATCTTCATAGGATTTGCCCACACCTGGCAAGTCCACAACCTGCTTGATGCCACAACTGTCCAAAATGTCCCTTGAACCAACACCACTCCTCTCCAGAATCATCGCCGATCCAAAAGCTCCAGCTGAGAGGACTACCTGTTTCCTCGCACGTAGCACCTTAATGTCTGATTTCTTTGGCGAGTTTGAGTGCGACATGACGCCCTTGTTGGCGAACGGGTTGGTGCAATATTCAATTCCAATGGCGGTCGTACCTTCGAAGAGGACTTTGATGACGGTCTTGCCCGTGATGAGTGTGAGGTTGGACTGGGTTTCGCGCACTGGGTGGACGAAAGCGTGGGCGGCATCTGGAGGATAGCAACGACGCAATATGAGCCGAAACGTTCACCGTTCACCAGAACAAAACAAAAAGGAGCTAGAAGAGCAAAGGGAAGGAATAGAACGTACCCATTCTTCTGCCTTTGATGGGATCGATAAACTTCGTCCACTGGCCATAGTTGTTTCCAGTTCGGTAGTTACAGAGATCGTTGGTAGGAGTCATTTCAGTGGCTTCTTCTGCGGCTTTCAAGTACTCCTTCATTAGTTTAGTTTGATGTCTAATTAAAGGGATCAACTTAAATGAGCAGATGCGAATAAAAAACAGTGGAAGTTGCACTCACCCTCCATAAGAGATGTCGACAGCACCTCCTCTACCGTGAAGTTGCTCCTCATCCTTCTCGTGATAGTTCTCACCCTCTTTAATGATGGGAAGGAGCTCCTTGAAGGACCACCCACGAGTATTCCAATCGTCATAATCACTCGCTGAAGCCGCATTGTAGAGCATCCAATTAACTAGAAGATACGTACAAGTACGTTATTGTGAGTAACCAGATCCAGGGTGGCTCCGGAGAGAAGAGTTAATAAAGACCAGAGTGAATAAAGCGGCTACTCACCCGAGGAACCACCACCGAGAATTGCTCCAGTGCTGACTTCACTTCTTCGCCCAGCAACAAATTCACTTGGTCTCGAATAGTAGTACCTCACTGAGAGGAAAAAAAGAGACAACATCAGAAGTGGAAAAAGGGAACAACGAGAGGGATGGTGAAACGCGACGCACGAGATCCGTTGGGTTTCAGCAGGTTCTGCATGAAATTGGCAGGCTCTGAAGACAGCCATAAACGAAGGTTATTATATGGTTTGAGTCGTGGGTAGAAGAACAGGGACTTACGGATGACGACCGGCTCATCTTTATTATCGAGGCCAGCTTCGATAAGAACGACATGAAGAGTCGGATCCTCTCTCGCCAGCCTTCCAGCGATAGTGCAGCCTGTGGTACCCCCTGAGGAAAGAGGATCAGAGGCAGGGCATGCAGAAGGTTAATCAAGCAACGAAGCACATGAGCCAGACGAAAGTCGGTACAAAATCGTGAGTAAAATGGCGAGACGGCAACTCAGTGAGACTGGCGACTTACCTCCAACGACCAGAACATCGCATTCTTGAACGGTCTTGCTCCCAAACATCGTTCTGAAGTTCTTCGAAAGTGTGGTAGCTGAGAGGATAACAGCAAAGCTCGCTGAAATGTTCACGGAGGCTTCGGCAGACGACCCAGGCGTGTAATCGCGTAAAGGCGAGGTGGGCGCAGTTTCAATTTCAAGCCGGCTCCACTGCCTTTCGGAACGATCTCTGAAAAGTGGTTGACTTATTAAGGTGGGAGTTCGTAACGAGAAAAAGAAACGCTTGGAATTCAACCTATAGCCAACTCCCAGCTGTGTGTTCATCCGTCGCATCTTCCCAAAAATTAGGCACGATCAGACATGCATCAATCCTTTCTAAGCCAGTTAAGCTACTAATGCCTCCCACCCACCCAGTCCTGGCGCCTCACTCTATCGAACTTACTTCTTGTAAAAGCGGTTAACCTGCTAACCCAACCCCATCCCATGACCTTCTCGTAGTTGCGAGCGCACAAAGCAACATCGCGTTCCTGCTTTTGCTATCACTTTACGGCAATTTCAGCAAAAGATTTTGGAGAGATCATACCCTAAATTAGTTACCGGTAGTCCAATGAGGCACAACAAAGCTCACCAATGCACTTGTTTGCTTCAAGATAATTCGTGGGAGAGGAGGACTGAGCTGGTTTGTCAGTTACTGCTTGTCGCAGTGACCCAGACACCACATTATCTCCTGCACACACAGCTCCGGCTCCCACAGTGCAACCAAATGTCCTGATATAGAAGTGACAATCATCCTATGGAGAGAGGACAGCTTGAGGACTTCATTGTTGAGCTTGAGTTCGACGGCGGGTAGACGAGCGCAAAAGTCGTCCACGAGAGCGTGGTCTTCTGGCGTACCCAAGCCAGCAGCTTTACCAGCATCGAAGAGGCGTTGGAAGTCGCGTGTGAGGTTGGCCATGATGACGGAGAGAGGCCGACTGCCGAGTGCTTGTCGTTCGAGCTGTTTGTGCTCTCCCAGAGCGAGGAGACTGGACTCGTACGTGATCCATTCTCCGCTAGCTTTCTTCTCAATCTTCTCCTGATCCCTCTCCCTTTCTTCCTTCCTCATCTTCTCCTCTGCCTTGATCTCCTTCCACTCTTCTTCGGTACACTTGTGAGCTTGAGAAAGGCCCGATGCGTCGTCGGTACTAAAGGCGCTGGTGACCATCCTGCCGGTCGCTTCAAGAGGCCACTGGCGTTCCATCTGCGTCTTCTCTTGGTTGGCGTCAACATAGATCAATCCAGCGATATCGCTATCAAACTTCTCAAGAAATTCTCTGCAGATAATACCAGCATACGACGAGGCGACCAAGAGATATGGCGAAGGGGCTCCAGCTGCTACCAGGGTGTCCTTGAGTTCTTGGGCAAGGATAGAGGCTGGACGAGGGAGCTCCGTTCTGTCGCTGTGGTTGAGACCCAATCGGTCGTACGAGAAGCTTCTGAGGCCGGAGGGGATGAGACGCTGGACAGCACACCAGCCGAGTGCCGTTCCACCCAGACCAGGTACGAGGACAACAGTTGGAGAGGTGCTGGGAATGTCTGGGATGGTTTCTATCACGAAGATCTGGTTTGATTTGACAGTGATGTGATGCTTGAGCAATGACATAGCGACCGGGGCTGGAGAACCAAAACGAGTGGGAGGAAATCAGATAACTTTTTCGGGGCACACCTGTGCGTCGTCGTCAACTTCAAGAAATTGTGAAATGGGAGAAGGAAATCCCTCGTGCACACCGACGGGGAGAGTGATGTGGTCAGGTGGAAGGAAAGAGCAAATGAGACTGCTTACAGAATGTTGAGGAGCTTTGCCCTGCGCATTGGCCGATGAGATTCGCCGCGAGCTACGGCGGCCAAGTTGGGGAATGAATGACTTTACACGCAAATATCCGAGACGCTATCCAAAGGCGGTGAAAGCCGTGCAATCTTTCCGACCAGTTTGGCTCGATTTGTTCCTCGTCCACATTTCTGACGTTGTAGGAGCTTGGACGAAGGAATAAATCCTTCTTACCTTCAACGAGAATCATGACTATGGCATCTGTGAGAGTTCCACCTGCGTGTTAACCCGTTGAAATAAACAGAAGTTTCGGTTACGGAGTAGCGTCGGTGTTTTAGTCATTACACGAAGATAGCAAAATCAATTTCTTCCCTCTACACTTTGAAGTCAGGCCAAATGTCGCCCAACCAGAACTATAGCTCTGTTTTGTTTAAATACTGCTTCCCCCGTATCTTCCTGTCCTCCTATCTCTCAATTTCCCTGCGCCGCTTCGTCAAGATGTCATCGCCCACCAAACTCTCTCCTTTCCGACTCACATCTCCCTCCATTCAGAACATCGTATGTGGCCTCGTACTGGCTCTTGCCCCAGGAATGTTTTCTGCGCTTGCATCCCTTGGAGCTGGTGGTTCTCAAGCTTCCAATACTAAGGTTTCTTCCACTGTGTCTGCCGTACGTTTCTCCTTTCATCTATCTCTACTTTCCTCTCAAGGCTCTTTCTAACAGCTTTTCTTCCACCCACCTCTAGGTCCTTTATGCGATCTATACATTCACTGGCTGGTTCGCAGCTCTGATGCTCAACACGGTTGGTCCTCGTTGGACCATGGCTTTGGGAGCCATCGGATACCCTGTGTGAGTGATGGAAAGAAGGTCACACCCATCGCTGTACTCTGAACTAATCTTATCTTCATTCATCTTCTTCACAGATATGGCGCTGCGTTCTGGTACTTTGATAAGACTGGGGGAGCTTGGTTCCCATATGTTAGTCGTTCTTTGCGATGATGAGCAACACGCGCTTGTGCTCACTTTGACGTCGATCAGCTCTCTGCGGTCGTGCTTGGTATCTCAGCTGGATGGCTCTGGACCACCTCAGGATACGTTATTACTTCGTACTCCACTGAGGGTGAAAGGGGTTACTTCATCGCGGTCCAGGGTATCCTGTCTGCAATGGGAAGCTTGGTTGGCGCCGCTCTGACATTTGGCATCGTTTACCAACTCCCTCTCTCTACTTCTGGAACATCAGGTGAGCTTAATAGGGTGATATCTTCTAAATAAAAAGTATCCTGACGCTGCACCATGCTTTTACAAGTCCCAACTGCCGTCTACGCCTGCTTCACCGCGCTCATGATCACCTCGCCCTTTGTTGCCGGCTTCCTCATGATAAACCCCTCCAAGATCATCAGATCTGACGGAACCCGAGTAGCTGACTTCAGAAATTCATCCACCACCACCGTTTGGATCGAGTTCAAGGAGACAATCGCCGTCGTCAAGGACTGGCGGCTGATGCTCATGTTGCCAGTCTTCTTCGCGTCGGACATCGCTACTGTGTCCCCATCGATGAACGCTTATGCCTTCAATCTAAGAACGAGAACACTTTTGGCTTTCTTGACCTCAATTGCTGCCATCCCTACGTTGGTCATTCTTCAACCCATTTTGGACTCCAAACGTCTTTCACGTCGCAATAGAGGACTTGGAGGAATCTTGTTCTTGGGGCTCCTTGTTGGTACGTAACCACATCATATCATTTGTTTTGCCTTTCTCTAACCGAAGTTTTCATCCAGTTGCGTCCTGGGGCGGTCTACTTGGGTGGATGAAGGGAAAAAACCTGGATAGACATATCGCTGGACCAGACTACGACTGGACGGATGAGCCTGAATTTATTGGCTTCGCTTTGGTATATATATTGTTTGGATGTGTGTCTGGTATCTACGGCAGTGTCATCCTCTGGTTGCTCTCTGCGTTTACAAATTCGCCCGCTAAGTTGGCATCTTACGTTGGTTTAATGTGAGCAGCGACTCTCTTCCTCCCTCGAGTCTTTACTCTCCCTGATGTTTTAAAAATTTGGCCTTTATAGGAAAGGAACGATCGCTGCTGGCATTTGCATTATCTTTGCAATCGATTCAACATTGCTCACTTGGGGTACTGAAATCGCCTACGCCTTCTCGATCCAAGTTCTCGGGGTCGTCATCATGCTATTCCTCTGCTTTACGCAGGTTAAGGAGACTAACTACTTCCAAGAAGATGACGTGTAAGTCTCATATTCACTATCAGCCACGACTTCACTAGCTGACGAGTGATTTCCGCTATGTTTTCCTTTCAGTGTGGTCCCTGTCTCTGCTCTCGACAAGGCTCCAGAAGAGCTCGTCGCTCAAGAATCTGCTAAACACCATCAACTCGAGTTTGTTGAGATTACCCCTATTGTTGAAGGTGCTGACGCTATCGAGGGTAAGGAGAAGGAGTTGGCGTAACGGAAGGACGGCTTTGGTGGGTTACGGGATATTTGTAGTGCGTTAATATGGGATTCAACGCCCAACGCAACTAATAGTTTGGCCCGTATGAGTGACTTGAGAACTGGTTATCTTTGCCATCTCCTCTTGTAGCAAGGTAGCAACACTCTTGCTGCCTCGTGGAAAGTTACGCTAATCCATCATCAGGAAGGTAAATGAGATTGGGTTAAAGAATAATTTAATCGTACACAATAGTACATAAGTCAGATAAAAATTATTCCATTACAGAATGTGAGTCCCAGAAAGATCCGCAAGATAGACCGATCCGCTGTGCGCTTACGGGCTCGTCCTACTCTGTGGCTATCAAAAAAGAAGGCTAATGTAGATCTTCGTTTCTACCTCTTAACAACCACCATGTTACTTCTCCTCTCTCTCCTTGCTGCCCTCCCAGCATCAACTTTGGCTGCTCCCCCTGCAGTCAACGCTCCAGTGAGGAAATCGTACGCTGAGTATCTCGCTGTTTCATCAGAGCACAGACACGGTTTCGTCGACCAGTATGGCTTCGAGAAGGTTGACAGAAACGCCAAGTATGCTGCTACCAACAGCATGGCAGATGGTGACCCCGTTTCTGTCACTTGGATTGAAGAAATGGCACCCGACAGAGCACCGCGTGAGTCGCCTTTGCTCTCGAGGCGATTCGGATGCCACTGGACTGACATACGCTGTCAATAACAGTTCCTCCATGGATGGGAGCGGAGGGATACTTTGGAATCAGTACTTTTGCTCACCTTCCACCAGTCAGATGTATGACTGCTGACTCCGATAGGAAATTCGACGTCGGTTAGGCCTTTCAAGCACTTTCTTTGCACGCACTGCAAGATCGCTAACTTAATTTATTCTTCTGCGCCATTCGTGAAGCCATTCTTGGTGCTCCTTTCGACACTTTGACCTCTTACCGTCCTGGAGCTCGATTTGGACCCAAGGGAATTCGGAACGCCGCTCAGCGCTTGGGAGGATTCAACAGACTTCTCAACGTCAACGCTTTCCAGGCATTGGATGTTGGTGAATATTACAGACTGTTCAGTTCCTCCGATATCAGACTGATTCATTCCGCTTCGCTGCGATAAAGTCGACTGTGGTGACTCGCGAATGTCCTTCTACTCGTCCGACGTCGCTCTTAAGACTCTTGAGCAAGACTATAAAATTCTCCTCCAACGAGAGGTTAGCACGGCGCTGTCTGCCGAGTCCATCGCCATCGATGGAAAGCACCACCCGAGAATTGTCATGTTGGGCGGAGACCACACCATTGTGCTCCCAGCGCTCAGAGGGCTCTACGACGCTTACGGTCCTCTCAGTGTAATCCACTTTGACTCTCACTGTGACTCTCGTCACCCTAATGGAGATCCGTTGACTCAGTAAGTATTCCTAGCGTACTTCTTCAGCGCATCAGCTACTGACTGGCTTTGGCTACCCAAGCGGAGATTACTTCTACTTCGCCGCTCAAGAAGGGCTTCTCACGAACACTTCCATCCACGCAGGTATAAGAGTGGGATGCGATGAAAAAACGGACGCTGAAGTCGGGTTCACGACCGTCGTTGCTGATGAGATTGAAGACATCGGCTGGAAGGGCGTCATTGAGAGGATCAGAGAGAGGGTCGGAGACAACCCCGTCTATTTGACCATTGACATTGTAAGTGCCGTTGTATTTGATCTCTGATTCTTCCATCGATCTTGGCCTTACTTACGTATGTCTACAGGATACCCTCGATCCTGCTTTCGCACCAGCCACAGGTGCGTTTCATCTCTATGGGCTCCTTGCTTTCAACCTTTCTTTACTTACTGTTCGTTTTTCTGCTTAATGTCACAGGAACTCCCGAGATTGGCGGCTGGACAACCAGAGAAATGAAGAAGATCCTCCACGGCCTCAAGGATCTCAAGATTGTTGGTGCAGACGTCGTCGAAGTGGCCCCTGCCTACGACTCCCAGGCTGAACTCACGCAGCTTGCTGCTGCTGGTTTGGTCAGTATCATTATTTCATAAAAGCTTGTTGAACATCTTCTAACCATATTGATACTGCGCAGGTCTTTGAACTCGTTTCGATGATGGCGCTCACACCTCTCACCAAGTAATAGAGCATCATCACAATAGCTTCGTGAAGCTCCTTGTATTCAGTTACCTAAACACTGAATAATAGTATTTGTAGATGGATAGATCTCGTAGATCTTCAGTGGGGATAAAGCGGAGAGAAGATGTGATGCTAAAACGTTCTCGAGTATTTTGATGCTAAGATATCATTTTACAATAAGCAACTCGCCTAAAGAACTGATATTGATATATGCACTTCCACCGGCGTTCACATGATAGTGGACTTAGTACATTTCCAAACTCTGGAGTCATGACGAGAAACAATGTCAGTGTCTGAATTAGCAACAGAAAGATGATGCGGAGAGATGAGACTCACCATTCCATCGTGAATCTCATAGTCGGCCAAGGTGATGTGATCCTTGAAGATGTTGTACCTGCCAACCACAGAAAGGAAGCGTCAATAACACCGCACCCGTCAACGATCCGCGGATCGAAATTTGTGAAACACGAGCGACATACCATTTCTTCAGCTGGATCTTCTTTGCGGTGGTACCGCTTTGAGCTGCGATGAGTTTTTTGAGGTCTCCGACAGTGTCTTGCGGAGAACATTTTACTCGGACTGAGACAGAAGCAGGGCTCTTGTCAGGACCATATTACTAAGAAACGAGAGAAGCCATACCAGTGAAATTTAAGACTGACCTTTTCGTCCCAATCGATCGTTGGCTATTACCTCAATCATTGCACCGCCCATCATCATACTGTTTACGAAATGAGCAAGTTCCAACGGTCAGTACACAACTCTACACCGCTCAGCATATCCAAAAAATAGCGACAAGTGGATGAAGGAAGTTACTCACGTTGGTGTAGGTGCAGCCGGGCGAGGAGGAGGTCCACCTCCAGGTGCAGACAAAGATTCCTTCGACACTGGGGGACCAGACAGATTTGACGACGACGACGGTCCAGCAGACCTATCCCCATGCTCATCCCTACTATCTCCTCTGTAATTGTCTCTGTATCTATCTCTTCCGCCGTTTCTATCATCTCTTCTGGAGGAGGAATATCTGTCGTCGCCTCTTGACGAGTTTCCACCGTACTTTCCACCGTCTCTTGAATCCCTTGAGTCCCTCGAGTACCTGTCATCCCTTCTCCTATCGTTAAACCTATCACCATAATCTCTTTCTCTCCTGTCGTAGTCACTACCTCTTCCTGCCGGTCCTGAATGACGGTCGTAAGTCGTGTCTCTCGAAGACAAAGCGGTGGTGGAAGAAGACGACTTCTTGTACATGTCGAGCTGCTTGGGTGCTTTGGGCTGAGACTTCCTCACTGGAGAAGGTGACCTCGATCGTCGGGGTTCTGTAGAAGACATTTTGGCGGATTACTATGGACTGGGCGATATTCGCTGACGCTGGTTGAGAGAAGCTTTGCGAGGTAGCGACTTACAGTCAGTACGACAAAAACCCTTGCTCTTCAAATAAATGAGAGGATACGAATATTCGTTTAGATATCATATGGATCTCCATCTCAACTAAAGGAGCTTCAAATAAGTTCAGCATATCGTACCAGAAGAAACTGCCGATAAACCTTCAACCCTGACCTTGAACACCCCCTTTGTCTCCCTCTCTCTCTTGAACTGATCCTCACGGAAGCCACACTTCAACTCAGTAAACTGTGATCCTCGACGTCAAATCGTCCCAGTACACTGCAGGCTGCACGATTGAGATAATCCACTCAGCCGTTTCGCATCTAACGATGGTCGCCAAGTCAGAGTTCTCCTTATTTCTCACACCAGCTGCAGTCAATTATTGTAATGACTATTCGAACTCGAAGTCTTGATACCCTCCAGATTCTTGTTATTCTATGGTTGTGGGGTTTGGTGCTTGTCTTGACGCGTGAAATCATCCGATGCCTGCACCCAGCTGAATCCATCGCCGACCCCGATATTGGCCATGGATTATAGAACCACTCGGCCATCTGCCTCCAGGAGGTCTCGTGGGGTCATCTTTGTAAGCCCTGAAATAGCACTCGGTCGCACTACAATGCCGTGCTCAAGGTAAAACGACCGCCCTCTTAGACAGCATGTTCTCTTCAAGAACCCCCCTCTCAACCATGTCTAAGCTTGATTTTCGTCTCCCTCCATCTAGAAGAATCGTCACTTCCAACGTCGACGTCGAAGGAGCGATAGCGAAATGTGTTGAGCCTGCAGTAGCTGGTAAGTGATAGTGATAATTTCTTCGTGGTCCATGTTCTCTCACTGTAACTAATCTTTAATTCCTTAGTAATCTTTGACGATGAACCGCAAGAAGTCCGTTTCCCCAGCGACCTCCAAATTTCGCATTCAAAAGTTTGGGCCCAACCAAGTGTTCCATACTCCAACACTGGCAACGAAGATGGTGCTTTAAAAGACGTAAAGGGTGACGGCCTTGTCCTTCAAAATGGAATCTCTGTGCGATTCAACGATATCGGGCTGGGCGTCTTCATTCCCATGGTGAGTCTCTCCAGTTTCACGTTTCAAGTATGCAGATTCTCATTGTTCTTTTCTAAATCAGCATCGAACAACTTCGACCGACTATGTGATCTGGCTGTCTGGTTCGATGGAGCTCATCACCCCGTCGGCGACCTGGGACCCGAAAGTAGACGTCTCAGGACCAAAGTCTTACACCCGTACTCCAGTCCCCAACGGTAGTGTTGTTGTACAAAGAGGTACTCTCCACGGCTGGCTGAACACGTCGAAAGATCAACCTGGGAGGTCTGTCAGTGTTATAGTTGATGCGGAGAAGTTTGAGAAGGAGGGGAAGAAGCTGGACGATGCTTTTTTCATGCAGACGATGGGTCTATTCGAAAGAGGATTTTGATCGGTGACGTGAGTTCATTACCATCTGCTCTTGTGCCTATTGCATCAGCTTTGGCGGCGCAAGATCAGCAATGCTGGCTAGAGATTCAAGACAATTAAAGACAAACTGATTTCCGTAGTTTCACATTCGCGAAGGTTTATCTACAAATTTTGTTCCATTCCAAGCTCCCTTAAAGTTACAGCAAGTGCAATTCTTCCGTCTCGCCCAAAGTCATCTCTTCTCGCTCAGATTCAAATCACAACAAACCCACGTCAGTCCGAAAGCCCGCCGAAAACTCTCCTTCAGGCTGAATCTTGCCCCTCCTGTGTCTGATTCTTTACAGCTTGAGCCCAATCAAGACATTACACTCTCTTCTTTTGGCTTCAAACTCCAGAAAAAAGGCGACGAAAAAAAAGCAACGTCGTTCGTGAGCTTTCAACTACGTCACGCCACCGATTCGAGTCAAGCTGAAAAAGTGAAGCTAACTTTGGCTCTACACCCAAACTCTCATCTTTCATCCTTAAAGTTACCCAACATGCCTATGCTGTACGTTACATCTGCACTCTGGAAAGAGATAACAGCTCCTGACTGATCTCGCTCTCGTTGTTAACTCTGTCCACCTTCCCCGCAGAGCTGACCCAAGTACGAAATACAAGCCATTCCCAACCCTAGTCCTGAAGGGAGGCCGTCAGTGGCCTAACAAGAGGATTGAAAAGTGCCCAATATGGCTTAGTACTGACTTGAGGGATGGAAACCAGTCTCTGGCGAATCGTATGTCCACTCAATTTTTTTTCTTCGCGAAACGTTCCAGGCGTCATTCCTGCAGAAACTTGCTGTTCTGAATGCTGACCTACTTTCGCTTGATGGAATGTTTGATCTTTAGCAATGACCGTGTCTCAAAAGACCACGTTCTTCCGTCTCTTGGTAAAGCTTGGTTATAAAGAAATCGAAGCTGCCTACCCAGCAGCGTCGGAGATTGACCATGGTTTCGTTCGATCTGTCGTTGAGAACAACGAAGCAGGTGATGATGTTTTCATCCAGGTCAGTGGTCTTTTTTAGTGAAAGGATTGCTGGTGGTAATGGAAAATACGACGGATTGGATATTAACCTTTCTTTTAACCTCCCAGGTCCTCACCCCAGCTCGAAAAGATCTGATCGAAAGAACGTTTACTTCCATTGCTGGAGCCAAGAATGTCATCATGCACATGTATAACGCTACCTCGCCTCTCTTTAGAGAAGTCGTTTTCAGGAATTCAAAGGAAGAAACAGTCAAGCTTGCAATTGACCACACCGAGTACATCAGGCAACTTGCTGAGGAATACCACGCCAAGGTCAGTTTGTGTTCTTCGTTTTCACTTTAAGATGGCATCGCCTATCAAAGTTATTCATTTGGTTTTAATTCATCGCGCCATGTTAGCACGGCACCAACTTCCGATACGAGTACTCTCCTGAACTTTTCACTCAGACTGAACCGGAATTCGCCATTGAAATGTGTGACTCCGTGAAGTCTGCTTGGTTCGCTGGATCGAAACCAGTTGCCAATGATCAGACTGACAAGAGGATCATCTTCGTGAGTTGCGCCAGTTACTCAGCCACTTAGCTCCATAAGATGCTAACTCACAATCAATGCTGAACGTTGCAATATAGAATTTGCCTGCTACCGTCGAGATCTCGACTCCAAATGGCTATGCTGATCAGGTAAGCTTAGCACGACTCATACGAATTTAAGCCCTAGTCAACAAATGATCTCTAACACATGCTTTTCTAGATTGAGTACTTCTGTGGAAACATCTCTGAGAGAGAGAAAGTTTGTGTTTCTCTGCATCCGCACAATGACAGAGGTGAGTCAATATCAATTTGTTCAGACTGGGACAATTTCTCAATATTGTGACCTTTTTGTAGGTACTGGTGTTGCTGCTGCGGAGCTTGGTCTCCTCGCTGGTGCCGATAGAATTGAAGGATGTATTCTCGGTAACGGAGAGCGAACCGGAAACGTCGACCTCGTTACCCTCGCCCTCAACCTCTACACTCAGGGCATCAGCCCCGGCGTCGACTTCTCCGACCTGCAAACCGTCGTCGACACCGTGACGGAGTGCAACGCTCTTCCAGTCCACCCAAGGCATCCATACGCTGGTGAATTGGTCTTCACTGCATTCAGTGGAAGTCATCAGGATGCCATCAAGAAGGGTCTCGAAGCTGCTGTCAAGAAGCAGGCACAGGGCAATCACTTCTGGGATATGCCTTACCTGCCTATTGATCCAGCTGATGTCGGAGGAACTTACGAGGCTGTTATTAGAGTTAACAGTCAGAGTGGAAAGGGAGGGTGCGTTGTTCTCCATCTGTTCCTCATGCAACGCTGACTTGAAGCTACTCTTTGATCTTATGCAGTATCGCCTATCTTGTAAAGGCCAACTTGGGTCTGGATCTCCCGCGAAGAATGCAGGTCTCTTTCTACCAGGTTATTCAAGCGAAGTCCGAAGAGACCGCCAAAGAACTCTCCTCGGAAGACATCGCCCTCATCTTCAAGTCCACCTACAACATCAACGCAGCCAAACCCGGTCGTCTCACTTTACGTTCCTTTGAGCTTAAGGACACCCTTGCAACACCTTCTGGTACTCCTCTCGGTGGTTCAGACGCTGGAGTGAGTGACGATGTTGACCGATCCAAGACAATTACCGCGAAGATCTCCGTCGACGGCCAGTCGAGGGTCATCACTGGCGAAGGAAATGGTCCATTATCCTCCATGCTTAACGCTCTCTCCAACTCCCTCGGCATCGATCTTCACATCCGTGAATACTCTGAGCACGCTGTCGGTGAGGGATCTGTCGTAAAGGCTGCTTCCTACGTCGAGTTAATCTCGTCGGACGCTGATCCAAAGAACAAGACTGCTGGAACTGGTGTTTGGGGTGTTGGCATCGACTCTGATATCACCAGCTCTGGTTTACGCGCGGTTCTTTCTGCTGCTTCTAATGCCGTGGGATCAAAGGAGCTCAAGAGGGAAGAGATCAAGATTAACGGTAATGGGGCTGCTCACTAGCAACCTTGAAAAAAAAATGGATAGCCCGATTGTTGCGCTGTCCCTAGCAGTATTGCATTTGTAGCATGATCTTGCATAGCTTGTAAATATGTAGTAGCTTGATTCATTTATGGTTCGATTGCTAACTGTAGTGCTAGAGATCATCCCCTCCAGTAGATTGATGCAAGACTTTCCTCCCATTTCGCCAGCCGCCTCCACCTCTAAAAAGATTCAAAAAAGAGCGAGCTGGAGAGGCTGGTGAAGAATACTTTGCATAACCTTGACGGTTCATTATCAAGGCAGGAGTTGAGCTTGTTTTCGTCTCCAGATCCCAGTGATATTTGTGATGATGGTTGGGAATATCCTAAGGAGTTTCTCCCCTCTCTTCGCTGCTGAAAGATGTGAGTATGTCGATGTGAAAGGAAGGCTCTTTTCACTCCCAGTGAGTATGATCGATGTCTGAACGTGATGAAAAAGGGGGCATGAAAAAGCTCTATTGGCAAGGAGATAATAAGTCCAAATCTGGGAGATCTTGCAAAAAAATGTGCAGTATTACGAAGAACCAGGAACTCCGTTATAGAAATCTGGTCATTTCTACTTTTTACAAATAATCTCGACATTCGACAGCTGGAAGAACCCGTCGGTCGTCTTCGCATCCGCCCACTCCGTCCAACCTCTCCTGATGGTCTCCATCTCCTCCTCTGTCTTCAATCCGAGCTCCATCGCCTTCTTGTACATTGGTTGACCAACTTTGAGTCTTCCAACCATGATTTCAATCCAAAACTTCCTTCGCTCCTCCGATTCATAGACCCAGTTCGAGCTTGAGACGGTGATGGAGGAAGGTTCGAACCCAGCTTGGAGAGCATACGACTTGAGTTTTCTTCCGCAGATCGGATCACCACCATTGGCAGTCTGTATCTTTTGGTACATCTGACTCCACTCTTCAATCTTTCCCAAAGGATCAGGATGCCAGAAGAAGGAGCCAAAGTCACTCTCTCGACAAGATACGATGCCGCCGTTCGGTTTTGCGACCCTCTTCATCTCCTTCAGAGCCTCAAGGGGCGTTGAAATATGTTGTAATACTTGGTGGGCATGGACGATGTCGAACCCTCCCTCGGCTCCAGCAGTCCCCAGACCGCCGGAGGCAAAAGGCAGCTCGTTGATATCACCACGGAGGAAAGTGATATTTTGCAAACCCCTCTCCTTCGCCTTCTCCTTAGCGATACCTAACACAGTCTCGTTGAAATCGACGGCAACGACGTGACCCTCGGGCCCTACTGCTTCTGCGAACTCGAGAGTGATTGAGCCTGGTCCGCAACCCACGTCGAGTATCGACAGACCGGGTTTAATGAATGGGATGAGATGGGGTGCCGAGTCGGTAACGGATCGTACCGCATGGAAGTTGTATGAGGAGGGTACGTGTCCGGCTGTGTAGGTTGCTGTAGCCTATGGAAAGAAAAGTACAGCTAAAATCAGCCTTGCTGTACTTGATAGGAAGAGTAAGAAGAACATACAATTGGTTTGTGAGATTCAGATGACATGGTTGCTATGTGACAGGGTTTGCTTGAGTCTTGTTTCAAGTGGAGAACTGCATCGAACAAAGCAAAACAACCTTGCGTTCAAGAGTGAAATTCAAAACCCCGGGAGAGGAAGACACTACCTACGTCAATCAATGCCAAAGGCGAAAATATGTCTGGCGAAATAAAGAAGAAGGTGGTGGTTAACAGAAGAGCAGTCAATCCTCATTCCCCCTATAAAACGGGTTTTAGCGAGTGCCGTTACATCATCCACGGATCTTTCGCCACTCCGGCCCCTGTGTTGCTGTTGCAGGATCCGAAGTACCGATATCGAGACTGACGAAGTAGGCCGTTCGTGAGAGAAAGACATAAGTGACATCAGTGTAGGATAGTTAGGTTTCAGATTGATGTTGAACCTCCTTATGTACGGAGTTGCCAGTTGTCATCACGCGCCGCGCCGAGACCGCAATACTGGGGTTAGGCAGGGCATGTCCGGCGGACATTCCTGTGTTGAAAGAAACCAATGAAAAGTTTAGGGGAACGTTTGAGCTATTGCGCGATGTTTGAAAAAAAAGAAAAAAAAAAAAGTACTCAGCGATATAGTACCGGAACTTGGTATGGGGAGAGCGAAAGGATCAGTTCGTGGAGGTCCAGAGTTACAAAGGCAGAGCCCACACTCAAGCTGAAATGGTTCTGCGCCTTACTCAAGGGTTTCTGATAACGAAACGCATAGACAGGATGTTGGAGAGCTAGATGGCTGTAGTTGTGTTCTGCTTCAGAATTACTTCACAGAAACCAGCATACCTTTGCAGGTTGTGGTAATATAGTGCCTTAGGTACAAGGTTTACGGTGTCTTTCTAAATGGTCCTTGCGAAATAGAAGCGGAAGAGAAAGCAAGTTCATGCATCACGCGCCGCGCATAGCAATACAAGCCAAAAGAAGCAAAAGCAAAAGCGAAGGTAGACCAGAAAAGGCCAAAGATAGTGTTGTGAAGGGTGGTGCGGCTAGACGATGCAGAGCTTAAGCACGTTCACCACGGAGACGTCTGGCGAGTTGGAGATCCTTTGGTTGGATGGTGACTCTGTGAGAATCGAATTGGATGAGGTCAGATTCTGGGCATGAAGAGAAGAGGCAGCGGGAAAGGGCTCACCTCTTGGCGTGGATAGCAGCCAAGTTGGTGTCTTCGAAGAGGGAGACGAGGTAAGCCTCGGAAGCCTCCTGGAGGGCCATGACGGCGGAGGACTGGAATCTGAGATCTGTTGCGTCAAGTAGGAACGAATGTCAGTAATCTGAACCAAGACTAATGTAACAGGACGATCGACGTACCAGTCTTGAAATCCTGGGCAATTTCACGGACAAGTCTTTGGAATGGGAGCTTCCTGATCAAGAGCTCAGTAGATTTCTGGTATCTTCTGATTTCTCTCTGTAGTACACCAATGCGAAAGGAAGAAGTCAGCCACAGAAAAAAACACGTCTAGGACGGCGAAGTAAAAGCAAGACTGACGAGAGCGACCGTTCCTGGTCTGTATCTGTGTGGCTTCTTGACACCACCAGCAGCTGGGGCAGACTTTCTGGCAGCCTTGGTAGCGAGCTGCTTTCTTGGAGCCTTTCCTCCGGTGGACTTTCTAGCGGTTTGCTTGGTTCTGGCCATTGTAATGAGACTGGGAGTGTGGTGTGGAGAGAAGTTAGTGAACTGTTGAACCAGACGAGGTCAGGCTGAGGACTCACTGAAACTGATCTGATGATTGTTGGGGAATGGGAAAGGGATTAACAGCTCTTCCTTATTTATAAGGAGCGGATTAAAAAATGAGACGTATCAAAGTGAAAACAGCCACGCTCAAATTAGCCGCGAAAGTGCGCCTCGAAAAACATTGGAGAAACATACGTACGAATGTTTTCATCCGCTCCCTTATAAAGAAGAGAGGGTCACACCGTTGTGTTTTCCCCAACCAACACTCAACTTTACCCACCCCCCCTCAAGTGAGTCTTGAGTCCGCTTGGCTTGCTGCACCTCACCGGTTGCTAACCCCCACTCCTCTCCTTCTGCAGCTCAATCTAATCAATATGTCTGGACGTGGAAAAGGTGGAAAGGGACTCGGAAAGGGAGGAGCCAAGAGACACAGAAAGATTCTGAGAGA
>MVAQ01000185.1:0-43348 GCA_014825775.1 Krasilnikovozyma curviuscula | reverse complement strand
GATGTTCTGACACACCTCTCCCTTTCACAGATCGATTTTAAGGACAACTTTGTCTCGTTCTAATTTCACGATTTTACTATCTTTCCTTGTTTCGTCTATCGTTTGTTTTGATACATTCACGCGATGCCTCTTATGACTCTTCTTTCAATATTCCCCCTCACGCCCAACATGACGCCCCCAGCATTTCTTGATCATTTTGAGAGTTGTTGGAGTATTTTCGCTTATTTTTCCTTTATGAATGTAGATACAATTTTGTTTTGCCAACCTTAGCGGGATTTACAACCCGCTTGTTTTGAGAGTTTGTGTAGACTCATCATAGGCATTGAAAGTCAACAATCAAATCATGAGTACTACTTTCACGACTACCACTTCTACAACTTCTAGAAGGACCGATTACCTAGGACACGACTACGCAAACCTCCGCACGTTAAATCTACCACCAGCAGAAAAGCGCCCAACTCAAGACCGTCCTAATACAATTCCTGGACATAGCAACTCCTGTTTAACAGTTGTATCTGAAGTGAGGGTTGGCCAAGTCAGTAACATCAGATTCTCCAAGAATCTTGTTGATGTTCTCTCTCTCTTCCATGCTCATACCGCTCTCCTTGAATGCCTTCTCCTTCTTGGCATTAGCGTACTCATACCAGGCTTTCCACCCAAGGATGATGAGAATCTCAACGCCGAAGCACACAGCACACACAGTAAGGCCCCTGTGTTGTAAGTTACAGGTAGATGAGCAAGAGAAACCCGGAGAGGATCAGCTACGAAGCACGCAGCATTTTCAGGGAGAGATGTCTCTTACTTGAGGTAACGAGGAGCATCAGAAGTTCTGAACACCTGGGTTCCAACCATGTTTCCGGTGCAGTAGAAAACGAAAGTTGCCTTGAGAACGAGAGTGAAAGTCAGGTGTCAGGTTGGTTCCTCATCGGTAGCCCAGGCGAGGGCAGTCAGAGTGAGGAACTCACAGTCTGCATGACAGTCTTCTTAGTTCTTCCAGCAACGTTGAGGGGCAACATAGACCAGATGAGGAAAGTTGGACAGGCAAATGAGAAGGTCATGTTGTACAGCTGGGGAGTAAATGACATTAGCATTCAAGAAACAGACACAGATCTATATGATCAGCTCACCCAGTACTATTGAAATTGAAATAATAACAATTAGAGTTGGTGCGGAAAAAAACGAGGAGCTAAGTCGAGAAGCGAGAGCGATGGTGTGGTATCACTCACTCTAGTCCATTTGTTAGTAGTCGTTGGAAGGAGACCAACGCTCAACAGCCCAAAGAATGGTGGGACGAGGGAGAAAGCCATCCACCAGAATCGCGTCTTTGGCCACTTATGTACGACCAGCATAACCATTACCAACCAGCACGCGCCCATGAAGGTTGATGGGAGCCCGTACAAGAGAGTTTCAAGGTTGGTAAAACCGAACGAGACATACACCAGGTTTCCAAATGTACCTAATATGTAGGAAACGTATGAGTGGTTGGCTTTGAACGCCGGACAAGTGGGCAGAGCTTACCAAGGCCACCGTTTGGAACTGTAGAGAAGAGGTTGTAAGCGCAAGCGAAATAGAACGCAGGATCCCTGAAGCATTCCCAGACTAAAAGGTTTGCATCAAAGAAGATTTCAACGACTGAATCATCCGAGATAGAAGGATTTGGAACAACACACCTTGACTCCAGACCCATGGGTGACGGCCGCCATCTCCAGAACCGTTGGAGACGATACGGGCGTGGGCCATTCTCTTCTCGTTGGCAGTAAGCCAGATGACCTCCTTTGGTGTGCCAAGGATGAACATCAAGACAATGCCATCTGGTGAAAGGTAAGAGAAGTGAAAAATTGCAGAGGGAGTGTCAACAAGTCGCCTACTGTCACTTCAAGGGAGTCGACACTCCTGTACCCACCTGCTACAGTGACTGCTCCTAAGAACAGATTGATTACCTGCGTTAAAACACTGAATGTCAGTTACGGCGCTATCAAACGGCGAAAAACAGGCATAAAAACAAAGAGACCCACTCTCCAGGCTTGAATGTGACCATCCTTTTGAGCTTTATCTGCGATACCGTAGATAATCTGATTAATGGAGATGATTCAGATTAAGATGATAGAGCATATTATCTTTTAAAGGCCCAGGAAACTGACCAATGAGAAGATTCCACCGAGGAGAGCGTTCATCAGGAAGAAAGAGCAAGAACGGAGCTGGTGTTTCAGACCAATCATAAAGGAAGTCAGTCAAAGACGGCGCAGAAAGTCGTATGAAAAGAAACTGATGCGAATAGAGAAGTGACCCACAGTGTGCTCTCTTCTCAAGTACCAACTGGCGACGATCAATAGGAACCCAGGAGATACGATGGATTCAAAGACACCAAGCAAAGCACGGACAGCCATGAGTTGAGCAAAGTTGTTGCAAGCAGCCAAAAGCATTACCAAACCACCCCAGACGACACAGGTGGTTGCGATGGTCTTTCCGAGTGGGAGTCTCTGCATCGCATAGCTGAAGATGATAAAATACGCGTGAGTCAGTCGAAGCCCTGTCAGGAAAACTTTTCTTAATTGAATCTGAAGAAAATATGCCTTACCCCATAGGGAATTCACCAATGAGGTAACACAGGTAGAAGATCTGTGAAGAACCGAAGGACGAAACGAATTTGGGTTGCGTTCAGAAATTATGGCCATAATGACTCCTGGCAGAATCATGAGATGTACTCACAGTACTAAGCCAAGCATCTGTAATAGTTCAGAGTCGTAGAGGTGAATGTCGACGTGGCCGGGAACGAAGTTAGCCGTCATTCACCGGAAGGACGGAATCAAAACAGCTGCGCTCTGTGTCTTACATTGTTGACCAACAAGGCCAGTACTATAAGAACAGTAGTAGAAAACATCCGTCAGAAACTGTAGTATGTCAGAGTAGAGGAAAGGGTGACACTTCACTTACTCTTTTCTCAACCCGAAAATGACTCCGGATGAGAGTGAAACCTCTGTAATAAGAAGAAGACGAAGCATCAGGTGTCATTTTTAGATTTTATTCGCATCAAATCTCCAGTGAGGGAATCAATTGGACTTACTATCAGAATATTCTGGGGAATTATCATGGAAGGTGGAGGGGCATTGTTAATATCGTCTCTACGGCCTGCTCTTCAAACCATAGTGGACTCACGCAAGCCATAGGTAACCATAAGCACCGGGAGGAGGAAGCTATCGATTTTGCTGAGCAGCTTTTTGTATTCTTCAGATGTGTATTCCTGCGCGCACAGAAGAAAACAGCCAAGCCCATCGGACGGCGGGTCAGTTAGAGGAACGCGTCCAACCGGCGAAGATACTAGAGATGCTTAGGAAGTTATAAGGAAATAAGTGAAGATAAAGATGAAAACATACCTGCTCAGCAACGAGAACGTCCTCGATTTCATCTGCCTCAGTCTTGTCTACAGCCAACTCGACGACAAGAGCGTGCACGCCCTTATCATCTGCTTCTACAAGCGCAGGCTTTTCTTCGGTAGAAGCCTTCTCTACTTCTTCAGGAGCCATGTATGGGGTGTTTGATGTGAGCGACGGGTCTCTAAAGCGGAGTAGACGTGTCGCAGCAACAAGAGCTCCTGGAACGATAGTGAGGGAAAATTAGAGGAACGCCCTCCTTCTTCTGTCTTTACCGAGCGCTCTTATATAGAGATTGGAATTGATATCGAGCGAGGCGGCGGCCAAGGGCGCTCCTCCTCTGCTGTTGCTGGGTGGCGCGCAAAGAAGAAACCCGGCCTTGGCGATTTATGTCTTGGTGAGGAAGGCGGCAACGAAAAAGGACCGCTTCGAGCAGTGGAGAAGATAGGAAGAGAAAAGGAGGAGTTGAACCGTCCGTGGCTTCCAAGACTTGAGTTGAAGACGCAAGCTTTTCGTCAATGAGGATGACTACGGACGCGCATGCGCATCCGAAGTCGTAAAATCACTCGTCGCCAATTACATTTATGATCGGTTCCTTTCGTTGTGTCGAGTGAAATCGAAATATTATAAATAATATTTCAAAATCTTAGGACTACAACGACCATCTACTCTAGCCAAAATAGAGAAAAAAATGATTTTTTCGGAGGCCCGCCGAGATCCATACAATCTTCACCTCCGCCACACCACGGTAGACCTTTTAACAATTGTATCTGAAGTGAGGGTTGGCCAAGTCAGTGACATCAGACTCTCCAAGAATCTTGTTGATGTTCTCTCTCTCCTCCATGCTCATGCCACTCTCCTTGAACGCCCTCTCCTTCTTCGCGTTGGCATACTCATAGTACGCCTTCCACCCAAGGATGATAATAATCTCAACACCGAAGCATACAGCACACACAGTGAGACCCCTGTTTTGTTATAGTTATCAGCAAAAAGACGAAGAGAATTAGTGTCCAAACAAAAGAGAAGATGAAGATAATCTACTGACTTGAGATAACGAGGAGCATCAGATGTTCTAAAGACCTGGGTTCCAACGATGTTGCCAACACAGTAAGAGACAAAAGTAGCCTTTAAAAACCACGGTAAGATATAGTGTTAGTCTTCATTGTCCCGTCTTGGAGCTCGGAACACAGCCACCCACAGTCTGCATAATAGTCTTCTTGGTTCTACCAGCAACGTTTAGAGGAAGCATAGACCAGATCAAGAAAGTTGGGCAGGCGAATGAGAAGGTCATGTTGTAGAGCTATCAGTTCATATGAAAGAGTTTAGTTAGTCCTGTTTTTAGGACGCGGTAGGTTTTGGAACGATAATATTTAGAAAAATTTACCCAATACTGTGGATCAAGGTAAAACGAAAATAAGTTTAGTATCTTTTGCGAAGAATGGAGAGCAGCCGGAGTGACTGACTCTGGTCCACTTGTTGGTAGTTGATGGCAAAAGTCCGACGGAGAGCAGTCCGAAGAAAGGTGGGACCAGAGAGAAAGCCATGAACCAGAATCTAGTCTTTGGGAACCTGTTAACAATCAGCATGACACCGAACAACCAGGCGACACCCATGAAGGAGGCTGGAAGCTGGTACACGAGGGTCTGGAGGTTGGAGAAGCCGAATGACTGTGAAGGGAGGTTCTCGCGTTTAGAAGCTTCTAGATATACCAAGGAGGACTCAAGAAACATACAGTATAAACCAAGGATCCGAACGTTCCCAGTCCTCCGTTGGGAATGGTAGAAAAGAAGTTGTAAGCGATAGCGAACCTATGTGCGACAAAAGAACGTTGCTACATCAGCACTAGCAGCCAAACATCGGATTGCCAGAGCTATTATAATCAAAATGAAAGTATCGCTGACCAGAACTGTGGATCCCTCAAACACTCAGCAGCCTGAGAGTTGACCCATTTGTGAACGCCACCATCACCCGAACCGTTGGAGACGATACGTGCATGAGCCATTCTCTTCTCGTTTGGAGTAAGCCAAATGACTTCTTTAGGTGTTCCGAGAATGAAAAGAAGGACAATGCCGTCTTTCGGAAAGAGTGAGGGATGAACAAGGCGCAGTGTCAATCGCCCCTTCACATCAAACGACGTGAAAACGCCTTCACTCACCTGCTACCGTAACCGCTCCTAAGAACAAATTGATCACACTAAATTGGGAGGGTAATTCAATTAATACAGCTCGACAGAAAGGCGCGAGAGACACAATGAAAACAAGTTTAAAATTCATGCTTACCGCCAAGCTTCAATTTTGCCGTGATTATCGGCATATTGGGCTGTGACACGAAACAGCACATTAGTTAAAATGAAAATGGGACGGATATACGTTTTGCTTACCAATGCCGTAGATAATCATACTGAAAATTGCGCCCATGAAAGCTGGGCGACGACACCACAACATCAGCTTCGAATGGAGCACAGCTCTATCCATCTAAATATGTTTAACATACCATTTTGCAAGAAGAAGACACAAGAACGAAGCTGTAGCGTCATCAAATTGTCAGCTCCAGTGTAATACCGTTTGCAGTGAGTGAAACGGGGACACTCACCGTGTGTTCACGTCTCAAGTACCATGAAGCAACGATGAGCAGGAAACCTGGCGAGACAGCTGATTCACAAACACCAAGGAGAGCACGGACGACCATGAGGGAAGCGAAGTTGTTACAAGCAGCCAAGCACCTGAGCTCCCAAAAAGCAACGTTAGTTCAATGAGACGCCGTCTCGCAGATGACGACATACATAACCTGTTCAAGCACAGCCGAAGGTCAATTTTCAGTTGAAGTAGAGATGAAAGAAGGAAATATAACTTACCAAACCACCCCAAGTGATGGCGGTGACGGCGAGAGTCTTTCCGAGTGGGAGTCTCTGCATCGCGTATGACATTGGGAATTCTCCAATCATGTATGTCAAGTAAAAGATCTGCACACACACCGGAACATGTTTGTTGGTATACTGAACACGTCTAAAGACAGACTTTGAACTTACAGTACTGAGCCAGGCATCTGTTTGGTCATCGGAAGAGGAGGGTTAGATTGCCGGTTTCGAACTGCGGTCTGTTTTTTTTTTCTCTCAACCCTTAAAGTAGCTTACATTGTTGACCAACAAGGCCAGTACTATAGGAACAGTAGTAGAAAACATCCGTCAGAAACTGTAGTATGTCAGAGTAGAGGAAAGGGTGACGCTTCACTTACTCTTTTCTCAACCCGAAAATGACTCCGGATGAGAGTGAAACCTCTGCGTAAAGGTACACATGCTCAAAAGACGGCATACAGGATATAGGCAAGAATACATTCACTCACTGTCACTGTGGTTCAGAACGACAATCCGAACAGAGTATATCAGTAGGTGTTGTGACGCCGGCGTTTAAACAACGCGTGAAGACAGAAGTGCTGACCTGTACTGAAGGCCATACGTGACAGCAAGGACTGGAAGCAAGAATCTATCAATCTTCTTCACAAGTTTTGCGTACTCCTCCTCGGAGTATTCCTGGAATTTGACAGAGCAAATTGCAACGGGTGAGTTGAATTTTCAACATCGGAGGCTGAAGCGACATTTTTATCACTACAACAGAAAGAGGAGAGAATGGTACCAACTTGTTCAGCGACGAGGACATCTTCAATCTCATCAGCCTCGTCCTTGTCAACAGCGAGTTCGACAACGAGGGCGTGGACACCTTTATCGTCTCCAGGGCTGCCAAGGATGGCTGGTTTTTCATCGATCGCTGGCACCTTTTCTACGTCCACGGAGTCTATTGCGGGGGACATGCTGGCTATTTTGGAAGCTGAGATTTTGAAAACCAGAACAGTGGGAAAAGAAGCTGCTGGTTTGAATAGAAGAGGGAGAAGGGGGGGAGCCAGTCCGCTTTTTTGGTTTTGCCACTGCTGATCTCTATTTTTGGTGCTTCAAACTGAAATAAAAACAAAACAGATTTGTTTTGCTACTGGTGTTGATAAGAAAATTGACCTGCAGGGCTGCGTGGCGGCTCAGTCCGACAGTGCCCAGACCGCTGTGTAGCTGTCTCATCGTTTGCCGAGCTCTACGACGCGAGGTTGGTAAGGATCCTTCCGCATTAAGAGTAATCGGATGAATCCTTTACACCCATCTCGGTGATATTTTTCTGGACAAGACGGCGAAGGAGATGAAATAGCAACGCAGTCAAAAGAGCTAGCAGCCCCGTTCAAAAACAGTGCGAAACCATCCTCCTCTGCATTTTATTGGCAATCAAAGTCATTGTAAACAGGACTTTATAGCCCAACGGCCGTGGAAGAAGTAAAAAAAACGCCGGTGGGAATGCGTAGGTGGTAAGTACGTGGTGCTCTGGCTGGACAGACGGTGGTGTCGCGCCGCCTCGCGTAGTTGAGCTATAAGGAGAGCAAACTCAAGACGGTAGTATAGGGGCAAAACTTCAAGAATTTCCTGGGATGATGGGACCGATGCTCATCTTCTTGTCTTCTTCTGGGAAACGTCACGATATGGAGGTGGTGGCTTGTCTATCAGCACGAGAGCGACGATGATCGCGCAAGTACAAAAACCTGAAGGACATACCAACACCATTGATGAAACTCAAGCTCGTCAGACTTTGAAGTGAAGACTGCTGTGATGGTGACAACTTGGCGAGCGCATAAGGAAAGATTTCTAGGGCAGCAGAGACAAGCAACGCCGTCAGCTCATGGTGACTAGAGGCCACAGACGGAGGGAGGAATTAAGAAGTACTGCTCTCGTGGTTTTTCTTGAGAAATTCAGTGCCTGATCATCGAAGAAGAAGGCAGATAGGCAAGTCAGCTTTACGAAGAAGAAGAAGCCACTCCATGTTGTAGCCTACAGTCATTCAACTTCTCGATACAAACTTTTTCCAGCACCTCATATGTATGGATTACAGAAGTTGTTCTCGTGATGCCCCTGGCTACCTTCATGATCAGAGAAACGGTGAAAATAGGCTGCATTGGCGGCCTGTCCCCACTTCCGTCTCTTCCCAATCGTCCCTCCTTCCCCTCAACTCCTATTTCTTTCTCTACCCTAATCATCCAGACAACAGATACCCCTATGAAGGAAGAGGCTTACCTAGCTGCTCTTGATCATTGTAAAACTTCTGGATCTCATCAGCTGAGGCAGTCGTAGCGAAGGTGATAATATGAGCTTTGCTGGACATTGCACGACTGATTGTGAGGCTACGAGAAAGGGTTGGAGGAGAGACTTGGATGTGCTTAGAGACGGGTAGAAGACGGGAAAGAATCTTGGGAAGCTGATGCTATGGAATACAGTCTTTGGGCGTGGCGATTGGACGTCACTCGACGAATGTACCTCAAGGTGCTGATGAAATTCAACTCTGACACGATACAAAATTCAGATAACTTTACACCATACTCAATGAGTCTTGAGGCTTACAGTCGCACGAGAGCAATGTAATTCGCCGCTTCTTATCGTGTTGTCCAGGGATATCTGCAGCGGCGGAGGGCGCTGAGCGCAACCCGTAATGTTGACTGCTGAAACCTTGGCGGTTGGTTTCTTCCCCCGTTGTTTTATGGCAGGTAAGCTCAAAGTTTTCTTCTGATTCTGTTCAAGCCTTGTTTAAACAAAACATTGATCGGTCACTGTACACAGCTATAATCGTCCTCCTCCGAAAATGACGAACTCATTCCTCAGTGGAATGTGAAGGGTAACCTGGCTACTTCCCGCGAGATGAACTGCTCGAAAAGCTTTTGATATCCAAAAGATTCTCCTCTCAATATTTTTAAACATATCAGCGTCAGCTCTTCTTTCTCCTTCTCCGCCCAACGATGAGGCGAAGACACTTCAGCTCGACCCCAGTTGTTGATACCTTTCAAGGTAGATCGACAGACTGTTACCTCACTCGAAGGTCTTCACAATATCTTTGCTATCGATCCTTGATTACTTTCATTCAAACCTGCAAATCATTTGCACCATCGGCTCGACATAGCATATAAATGATAAAGCACAAAGGCACGATGAGGCGCAACTTTGACATGTCCGGCTCTCCTGCCTTCTTGAACATCATTTTTACCCTGAATCAGACTACGAACTTAGCTACCACCCTCAAAAACACGCTTGACACCTGAGCGCTGTACCCAAGAAGGCCCGCCGCGGTGACGTAAGTGAAAGCAAACTCGATGAGACGCAATGGAGTTGCGATTCTTCATTATTCCTCGCCGATCGGTGAGCTTATGACCGTAACCAAGGAGTTCCGCATGTAAGGTCATTGTCTCTCCGTACTTGGCGATAAAGCTAACAGGTGAGATTCCATATATAGAGAGGAGACGACACTGTTTTCTCGTCGTCCCTTTTCCCAAACCATCAACAAACCCCGACAGCGGCGTTCCCACCATGGCTGGCTCTAATTCAGCACAATCAGTTTCGTCTGGGAGAAGTCAAGATGAAACCATTGTCGTCGATGAAGAAAAAAGCTTCACACCAGCCGATCTCAAGAAGAATCATAAAGTCAAGAAGAATCGGGAGGAAGTTTTTGATGTGGAGGAGAAGGACAGGAGGTTCAGTAGTTTTGGTAGTGGGTCGAATGCTTCTGGACTGGAAGATATTGAAGATGAGAAGATTGCTCTGTACAGGAAGCAACTGCTGGTGAGTATCGTCGGAGTCCAGTGCGCCACAACCCCATTTTGACACTAGATGCTCTTGTTTCGTAATTGCCGTAACAGAAAGAGAAGTCCTTATCATCTAGTCCTACCAACTATGGCCTCTCATTGGCTATGAAGAACCTCTCCGTCGTTGGTAGTGCTGGATCTTCTGTCGTCTTCGCATCGACAGTCGGCTCCATGTTCAACCCGATCGCCGGTATCTTGGACAAGAGACGTCTTCCAGCAGTCGACAAGAAGAAGAAGAACTACATCCTCCGAGATATTAATGGTTTAGTTAGGGCAGGTGACATGTTGCTTGTGCTCGGACGTCCAGGATCTGGTACCACTACCCTCCTGAAGGGCTTATCTGGATTACACAATGGGTTCAAGAAGGTGGAAGGCGAGATCTACTACGGAAACGTGAGTTACATTTGCGGCGATCTCAAGTCTGCTACCCTGCTCTATTGCAACATCCTTCCTAACCTCATCGCTGCCACTGTTCAGCTCACCCCCAAAACCATCAAACCTTACACATCCAACGTCATTTTCAACGGCGAGGACGAAGTTCATTATCCCAACTTAAAGGTCGGCCAGACCCTCCGATTCGCCCTTGCCAATAGCACTCCTCAACCTCATGCCAGAGGAACGCTCGTGCAGATGAATAAAGACAAAGACAATGAAACCAAAGCTAAGAGTACTGACGGGAATGAAAAGGAGCTGAAGGATCCCTCGATGGCCGAGTTCAGGGAGAAGCAGCTTAAAGATTTACTCTGGATGTTCGGGCTTGAGCATACAATCGACACCAAGGTTGGTGATCAATATGTCAGAGGTGTCAGGTATGTCTACTATCACCGATTGATTACCGATCGAGCGTCGTTGACAAGCCTCTTTCTTCTAGTGGTGGTGAACGTAAACGAACCTCGATCTCAGAGGTCTTCACTCGCCGTTCTCTCATCTCTTTCTATGACAACTCCACTCGAGGTCTCGATGCCAATACCGCTCTCTCCTTTTCTCAAATTCTCCGAGTCGCGACCGACGTCGGAAAGAAGACCTCCGTCGCTTGTGCATACCAAGCTGGTAACCAGATCTTCAAGCAGTTCAACAAAGTCATCGTCATCGCTGAAGGGCGGGAAATATACTTCGGTCCAAGAGAGGAAGCTCAGTCGTACTTCGAGAGCCTTGGGTTCGAGTGTATGAAGGGTGCCAACGTCGCCGACTACTTGACGGGATGCACCGTCAGAAGCGAAAGGAAACTGAGGAACGGAGTTGAGGAAAAGGACGTCCCAACTACCGTAGACGAGTTTGTGGAGCGTTGGAAGGGAAGTGAGATCAAGAAAAGAATGGATGAGGAACTTGAACAGTACCTCGCTGATGAAGAATTGCGAAAGGAGGAAACGGAGGAGATGATCGCTCAATGTAACGCTGAGAAGTGGAAAGGTGCTCCAAAGAAATCTCCCTACACGGTGAGGAACCTTGTATCTGTCTTGTTTTTACATTACTCTTACTCAATTTGTGCCCGTTGTCATTCAGACCAACCTTCTCATCCAAGTTCAAACGGCTCTGGCTCGAGAGTACCAACTCCGTTGGCTAGACTGGCAGACCTTCTGGGCTCGTCAGATTACCACCTTCATTCAAGCTTGGATTATTGGGTCTCTATTCTATGCTCTGTGAGTCGTCTTAAGAGATCTGAATGGTATAAGATTGTACTGACAGTTTGATCTTCTAATAGACCTCTCAATACCGGTGGAATTGTAAGTATTTCCGCATTGGCCATAGGCAAAGTCTGCTCCTCACCATTGACACCATCCTGAATCCTAATAGTTCACAAGAGGTGGTACAATGTTCTTGTCTCTACTTTTCCCTGCTTTGATCAGTCTGTCAGAAACCACAGCGGCTTTTGAAGGTCGTCAAGTGCTTGCTAAACATCAAGGGTAAGTGCCCAGGGTTCACTATAATTTACGTTTTATATGCTGAGTCCACGGATTTCTGCAGCTACTCTCTATACCGCCCCGGTTCTCTGGTCCTTGCTCAAACCATCGCAGATCTCCCCATCTTCATTATCCAGCTTGCCATCTTCGCGGTGATCGTCTATTTCATGTATGGTAACTTCTCCTCGTAGGGTTTTCTTTTAGTTTTTGACCTCTTTGTGTGACAGGTGTGGCCTGAAGCTTGAAGCGGGAGCTTTCTTCATCTATTATTTCTTCCTTGTTGTCAACACGGCCACAATGACTGCATGGTTCCGTTTGGTTGCGGGACTCTTTGGAACTTTCCAAAATGCTTCAAAAGTGTGAGTCAATTTGAACAACCCCGAGTTCATTCCTTTCAAGAAAGCGTCATGGTAATGAGCTGCCTTCCAGGTCGGGTCTCTCATTCTCTATTCTAGTAACATACGCTGGATACATCATTTATCAGGTGTGTGACTCTATAAAGTAGTACTGACGTTATTGAATTTGAATTAATAAAGCTGAGTATATTTCTGTTCTCTCTACTTTCTAGAGCTCAATGCATCCGTGGTTCGCTTGGTTGCGGTGGATTAATCCAGTTTACTACTCACTGGAAGCTCTCATGGCGAACGAGTTCACTGGACAGGAGTTTGAATGCATCAGTCCGTACCTCGTTCCCTATGGACCTGGTTACACTACTGGTCAAAACTCTGGTTGCGCGATTGGTGGAGCTGAATCGGTGAGGTTCGCTTCATTTGTCACATGCAATTGTAAGGCTAACTGATCACCATTTGCTACTTGCCAGGACTCAACCACTGTACTCGGTCAAGTCTACCTCGAATCCACCCTTTCGTTCACACGTGCTCATCTCTGGCGTAACCTGGGAATTGTCTTCGGCTGGTGGGTTTTCCTATTAGTGATGTGTGTCATTGTTTTCGAGCGACTCCCAGCCGCTGGAGCGTCGAAATCGATCCTCCTATACAAACGCGGTGGAGGAAACAAGTTCATGAAGGACGCGGCTGAACACGGTGACGGGCCCCGGGATGAGGAAGAAGGATCTTTGTCTCGTCACGTCACGGAAAAGCCGAAGAATCCAAACTCGAAGGAAGGTCAGACTGGCGATAGCGACATTCACACTGAGGGTACTATCTTTACTGTAAGTGCGCATCTGCCAGCCGGAGTAATATCTGCTAACAAAGTCTTTTCTTCATCCTAGTGGAGAAATTTGGACTACACTGTAAAAGCAGGTGGTAAAGACCTAAAGCTGCTGAGCCAGATCTCAGGCTACTGCAAACCTGGTACTCTGACTGCTGCAAGTAGACATCTTCAAACATGGTCTGAAGAAGCTATTTTTGATCTCACTTTGCGTTTTCTCAGCTTATGGGAGCTTCTGGTGCAGGTAAAACGACTCTTCTTGATGTCCTAGCTCAACGGAAAGATGACGGAGAGATCACTGGCGAAGTCTTGGTCGATGGCAAACCAATTCCCCTCTCCTTCCAAAGAACCACGGGATACTGCGAACAGCTCGACATCCACCTTCCTCAGGCTACTGTCAGGGAGGCTTTGGAGTTCAGCGCTCTCCTCCGACAGCCGAGAGACACACCGAACAAGGAGAAGCTCGCCTATGTTGACACTATTATTGATTTGGTCAGTAGTTTTGTATTTATACAACTGCTTTGCCCTCCACTGACTGGCCCTTCGTTGGCTGGCTACCAGCTGGAACTTCACGATTTACAAGACGCGCTCGTTGGTCTCCCTGGCGCAGGTCTCGACATCGAGCAAAGAAAGAGGTTGACCATCGGTGTCGAACTTGTATCCAAGCCAAAGTTACTCTTCTTGGACGAACCAACTTCTGGACTGTGGGTGACACTCTCCTGCTGCTAACACCCCGATTCCTTGCTGACTTAGGTCTTTGAATTTTCAGAGATGGTCAATCGTCTTTCCTCATTGTTCAGTTCTTGCGTAAACTAGTTGATGCTGGTCAAGCTGTTCTATGTACTAGTAGGTCTGAAGTGCGCTCTTTATACGCTGCATACCTTACTAACTTCCCTTTTGTTTAATAGTCCATCAACCATCTGCATCTTTGTAAGTCAGTAAGGCTACATGTTTTGCTCACCCTTGACTAACTTCTCGACTCAATAGATTTGCAGAATTTGATTCTCTTCTCCTCCTCAAAGCAGGCGGAAAAACTGTCTATTTTGGCAAGATCGACAAGTTGCGAGATTACTTCCAGGAAAATGGCGTTGAACATCCCGAAGATGTCAACCTTGCTGAGTTTATGATGTAGGTCTTCACATATCCCTTGTCTTATTATCGAATCGCCTCTGAAAACGTCTTAAATACAGCGATGTTGTTTCTGGCAACAAGGGCGGCAAGAGTGACTGGGCGGAAGCATGGTCCAACTCACAACACGCCAAAGATCTCGACTCGGAAATTACATCTCTGATTAACGAACGCTCCTCAAAGCCTCTCGATTTAGATAACTCGGAGTACGCCTCTACGATGCTGATGCAGTTCAGACTCGTGCTCCAGAGGGCATCGACGCAGATGTTTAGGGACACCGAGTATGTGATGAATAAGGTGATGCTGCATATTGGATCAGCACTTTTCAACGGTTTTTCATTCTGGATGATTGGAAACAACTATCAGGATGTTCAAAACAGACTGTTTACCGTCTTCTCTGTAAGTTATCGCCACGATATTCCTCATATGTAACAGGCAGGGCTGAGGTATCTCCTCATCTAGTTCATCTTCGTCGCTCCTGGAGTTATTGCTCAAACTCAACCAAAGTTTATCGCCAACAGAGACATCTTTGAAGCTCGAGAGAAGAAGGCCAAGCTTTACTCGTGGTGGGCGTTCATCTTCGGCGAGATCGTCGCAGAAGTTCCTTACTTGCTTGTTTGTGGTAAGTGCGCACTATTACTAATATCTGCACAGTGCTAATTTAGATTCATCTAGCTCTGCTGTACTGGGCGTGCTGGTACCCGGTTGTAGGATTTAGCTTCTCGCCACGTGTTGCAGGTCCAGTCTTTTTGGAGATGGTTCTGTGAGTTTCTTCAGCGAACACTGCTTTTAGGATTTTGTACTAAATGGAATAATTATTTGCATTAGTTACGAGTTCCTCTACACAGGAATTGGACAGTTTGTTGCTGCATACGCGCCGAATGCCACCTTTGCGGCGCTCATCAACCCGCTTCTCATCGGCGTCCTCGTCTCCTTCTCCGGCGTCTTTGTCCCTTACTCACAGATCACTGTTTTCTGGAGGTATTGGCTATACTGGTTAAATCCCTTCAGCTATCTCATGGGTGCCATGCTAGTGTTTCCTATTTGGGACGTGAAGGTTCAATGTCAAGAAGAGGAGATGGCGCGATTTACACCCCCGGCGGGACAGAACTGCGGGCAGTACCTGGAGAAGTATATGATGAACTTCCCTGGGTACGTCTCTGATCCTTCCAATACGACTGGTAAGCATGATCTTCTAGATACCTTGTAGGAGATGCGAAGTACTGTACTAACAGTAGAATCTCTGTAATCGAAGAATGTTTGTACTGTATGTACAGCCAGGGAAGTGAATTCTTACAAGCCAGAAACTTGCTGGAGCACTACTACGGATACCGGGATGTAAGTCACCAACTCCCGCCGTTTAATCCAGTCGCTTATTGCTGACGACATCTATCTTGCCGCGTTGTTAGATCGGTATCACTGCACTCTTCTGTCTTTCTTCTTACGCGTGAGTACAACTTTCAGTTTTCTGTAATCTATACCATCTGGTATAAAATGCTGAGTGGTTCTCGAGTCGCATTTTCATAGCTTCGTCTTCGTCCTCATGAAGGCTCGAAGTAAGAAGTCGAAGTCTGCAAAGGCTGACTAGCTTCCTTCCCACAACATTTTTCCTTCTTCTTCACTCTGAACAATTTTTGTTGCGCTAGTCATCTCACGACCAATTTTGTCCATATGCATCGTACCTTTGACTTCAGCCGAGGCGATCGGTAAGGGTGCCGCTGTTAGCGATGGAAATGAAAACAAAGATGTAAATAAGTGCTGGCTTTCGAATAACATCCCTCCAAGAAATCTAAAAAGATTCTGAGACTCATTTTATCTTAATAAAATCAAACAATCTCTCGCTATATTTGAAATCCGTCTATGTAAGAAATCGCGATGACGAGGTCGAGTGCGAGAGTGGAGCAACATAAGATCCTTCGCGATCTTCCGATCTCCCCAGTTGCTTCGAACCATCACTCCAACTTTAAATCCTCACAAGAACAGAATAGCGAGATGACTTCAGGAAATATGCCAAAAAAAGGAGATGAGGTATCGTAAGCAGTTTGTTTTCTATTCTCCTTGTGGGAGAAACGCTAGCTGAATTCTTCAATTATTGTAGGTGGAAATGGGGAGCTAGTCACCCTGTTGGGGAAGTTACTGGGGTATGTCCATATCTCTTTCAACTCGTACGATCATGCTGATGAGAAAGATCAATAGGTGGTCGAAGGGGACGCCTCGATCGAGACGAAGAATGGGAATTCAGTCTCTCGACATGGTGGTACGTCCATCTTTTCCCTTCTCCGGAGAAGGGAAAAGACGATTTAATTGATTTTATGTTTCCGACTTTCCAGAGGAGAAGGATCCTGCTGTCAAGATCAAGAACCCTAAAGGCGTGAGTTTCTGTTCCGTCGTCGATGCCCAGCAAAGAGCTCCACTGATCGCTTCGATCCGCCACGACAGAGCAATGTTATCAAACTTGCCCATGAACTCGATGGTGTAGATAATAAGAAGAAGAAGCATGAGGATGACGATGATGAGGAGGAGGAGGAAGAGGCGAAGAAGACAAAGAAGGAAGATGTAAAGGCAAAGAAAGAGGAAGCGAAGGAGGAAGCAGCTGATGCTGACGACGACGATGAGGAAGATGGAGATGAACAAGCTGATGAAGATGATGAAGATGATGAGGGTGATGAAGAAGACGAAGAGACGGTCGGAAAGAAAAGGAAGTCGACCAAGTGAGCGCCAGTTCCACCACCGACTGTAATGCCCTGCAGTTCCACTGATGACATTCCCCTCCTCCCATTTCTTTCAGTAAATCCAAAGTTGAACCTGTTTCGAAGAAGACCAAGGCTGAAGCAGCTCCAACTAATGATGAGAAGAAGGCGAGACGCCAGGTTGCTGCGAAGAAGGCAGCTGCGACGAGGAAGAGGAACAAAGAGGCTGCTGAAGATGAGGCTGAAGATGATGATGCTGAAGAGGAAGAGGAAGAGGAAGACGAAGAGTAGATGATATGGAACCGTTCCAAAGAAACTTGTATTTGTAGTCTAACATCGTATCGATCAGTTAATCTTTTGTTGCATCCTTTCTATACGCCAGACCAGCGCTCATTTCTCAATAACAGCCAATGATTATTAGCTACTTTCTTCTTATCTGAACTCGATCCATGTCATCTCATCTGTCCCAGCGCGACGCCTCATCTGGAGCAGAAAAATCAACGCCTCGTCCTGCCAGATTCCCTCCTGCCTCACTCACCTGTCGACTTTGGTCGAATCTCGCCACCTGCAGCATGTTCTCAGCTCTGTCTGTAGAACCCACAGCCTCTTCCTCTACTATAGATATCGAAGGGGAAGAAGTGGATGCTCCTGTGAGTTTCTCTCCTCTCCTCTGTGTCCCTCTCGCTGATGAAGAAATTGCTCTCGCAGTGGTTGAGTCTGGTGAAGCCTTCCCTGGATGTACACGCTCGACTGAATGAGCCCGTCGATCTCGATGGCTTACCTGGCTCGTGTAACCTCTTTGTCATCAGCAATAGGCATGGCGTTTGTATTGCTGGAGGAAATTCATGTGAGTTCCACCAGCGAGGAAAGGAAAACTCTACTCACCCAAGTGTCAATATTTAACTCTGGACTGACCGCTTCTCTTTTATTGGATCGTAGCATTCACTGTCCATTCCCTTGCTTCGTTGTCTTCCACCTTGAAATCGTCACCCCCTCGAACGACACCCACCTCGACACCTCTGCAAACGGTTTCTCTCGGGGGCAACAGGATCGTGTGGATACAACTAGCTAGCGAAGAAGAATTTGTCGTCGTGTCTGATATTGAAGGCTCAATAGCAGTATTCAACTTGAAAGGAGTTATTGATGGATCGAATGTGCGTCACTCGCTGCGTTTTTTCGCCTCGTCCGTGGACACTCAGAAACTGACAATGACTGGTTGGACGTAGCTTTCACCATCACAAAGGATCCCTTCAATAACGCCAGGCTCCACCATCCTCTCCCTTCTCCCGAATCCGTCCGCGTTGCCCAACCTCGTTGCTTCCCTCACCGCAACAACGCTCTCAATTATCGACGTGACCTCGCCTGGGACGCCCGTCCGCGTACCTGGCGAGTGGAGAGCTGCATGTTGGAGCCAGAAGGGGAAGCAGATAGTTCTTGGAAATGCGCAGGGAGAGCTCGTACTGTTTGATGGGAGTGGGGTGGAGAAGGGCAGGATTGACAAGCCGAGTGGGTTGGACGAGGAGTATTACGGTAGGTCTATCAAAAAACCCCACGACTTCCTCGAGGTTTCCAAATTCAAGCCAAAATTAAATCATCGTTTTCTTGCTGTGGTTTATCAGTCAACTCAGTTTTGTGGATGGAAAACGACCTCTTTCTAGTCTCATACAACCTTCCGACGTCAATTCCATCTGAGCCCGAGCATGCACACGAGCTTTACGCCATCCAGCGGCCTTCAAAATCCACACCCCACCGCCAATTAACCTACACCCACTTCCTCGACCCGTCCCCCGCGTTCGGGATCCGTGAGCGCGAGGGCTATCGCTGGTGGTCGTTCCTCAAAGACTGGGGCCCGGCGAAGCGCAAGGTGGTATTCGAGACGATGGCCGCATCACCTTCTATCGGTGTCCTCTCTACCGAAGGTGCAGGGGCAAAGTGGGAGTGCTTAAGTCTGGACGAGACTGCGAGGGGGATCCTGCCAATGCATGAGAAAGACGAGGATGTTTCCCCTTTGGGATTGGATATTGATTTGAGAAGTACGCAAGGATTCAAAAGGGGTATGCAGGGTGGCGTGGAATTGAGCGATTTGGAGGGCGTACCGAGGTTGTGCGTTTATACGTCAGCAGGTGTTGTTGCAGTGTGGGACGTCGTTTGGGCTGAGGTAAGTCTCGGAGACATCCAGTTTATTGCATGGACTCTGTAAAACTTACTCAACTTGTATTAGGGTGGTCCTTATCCTGGAGTTCACTCTCGAGATACAGCGTTTTCTTCAGCCGCAGGTCTAAATCCACAACAGACACCGACGCGACCAGCAGCAGCTCCTCTGGCGGCTGGTGGATTTGGGTCTTTCTCAAGCTCGAGCTCCTCAAATTCTACAACTCCCGTCACGTCAGCATTATCCGCGATACCTTCAGCGTTCGGTGCAACCTCGTCACCATCCACAACTCCTGTGAAAACGCCTGCGTTTGGGGCGTCGTCGTCCTTTGGTCAACCATCGTCTTCTGCGTTTGGGAGCACAACTTCTGCTTCTGCTTCAACGTTTGGGACTCCATCCACGTTTGGAACGACCTCAGCATTCGGTCAGCCTTCAGCTTTTGGTCAACAATCCGCGTTTGGTGCTCCATCTGCGTTCGGAACACCTGCAGTCAAACCTGGAGGCTCAAGTGCGTTCGTTTCGACACCATCATCTTCATCTGGAGGATTTGGTGCCTTCTCGAAACCGACAGCCTTTGGTACCCCACCGCCTTCTTCGACTGCTTCACCTGCATCGACAACGACTGCCTCATCACCGTTTGGCGCCTCAACAGCCTTCGGTCAGCCTTCTTCGTTTGGACAATCTGCAACGTCATCAACAGTGCAGAGTTCCTCTCCTTTTGGCAAGTCATCTGCTTTCGGTCAACCGTCAGCCTTCGGTAGCTCAGCAGCTGCAGCGCCGACACAGCAACCAGCCAACCTAAAGTCAGCACCAGCGCCAGCGTTTGGCGCTACGTCTTCCTTCGGAAAGACCTCGGCATTCGGCCAGCCATCAGCATTTGGTTCCCCATCAGCTTTTGGTTCGGGTGCCGCGCCCAAGCCGTTCTCAGCGCCCTCCTCGTCAGGGGGGTTCGGTGCGTTCTCTGCCTCATCCTCCCCTGCGTTTGGCTCGCCGACTCCTGCTGTTAAAGCAGATCAAACCAAAGATGAGAGCAAGTCTGTCCTTGGTAGTGGAGGGTCGGGATTCACAGGGTTTGGAGTCAAGACTGACGCACCCGTTGCGTTTGGGACACCCTCAACCACGCCTCTTCCTAAACCAGCCACTTCTTCGCCATTTGGAGCGTCGACGGCGTTTGGCCAAACATCTGTTTTCGGAGCTTCTTCATCACCGGCAGTTTCTACAACGACCTCTGCATTTGGCCAACCGTCTGTTTTTGGAGCTTCAGCATCCTCATCGTCGTTGTTCAGTACACCCTCCGCATTTGGTCAACCCTCCAGTTCCTCAATCGGTACTCCATCCGCATTTGGTTCCTCTACCCCTTCGGCCAAATCATCCTTCACACCAACATCCGCCGGCGGATTCGGCGCTTTCTCCTCTGCGAGAAGCACACTCTCCACCTCTGAACCTGTCGTTGCTCCTCCCCCTGCACCGCTCACAACCCCCGAATCGCCGTTAATGGATCATTCGACACCCGCCGTCGCCGTTGATCCGACAAGCTCGTTCTCGTTTGGTGGCCTCGGATTGGATTCTGCCGCGTCCCTTACGACTCCTCCCGCTGATGGTGAGGAACCATTGACCCTTGTCGAGACGTCACCTTCACCGACATTGGAAACGTTAGAAGAAGTTGCACCATCTTCTGTTGAATCACCTCCACCAATCAAAGATGCTCTAGCGCCCGCGGCGGAACCTGACGTCCAGCCTGCATCTGAACCAGAAGTCAAAGTCGAAGAGATTGTTGAACCTATTCTTTCTGATGTATCCGAAGTCACGGAGAAGCAAAAAGAAGACCCAGCACCTGTCGTTGCTACTCCGACTGAAGAAACTCCCAAGTCTACAGCTATTGACGCTCCACTGTCACCTTCAACAGAACCAACTCTACCCAAATCAGAAACCAATGTTACGGTCTCTGATACAGGTGGCTTTAATTTTGCTGCTGCTGGGTTCAAGCCTCTTGATAAGAAAGCAGGCTGGGAATGTCCAGTCTGCACCCTTACGAGTCCAGACGATAAAGAGAAATGTATTGCTTGTGACACACCGCGTTCCAAGTCGACTTCGTTATCATCTATCACTATTCCCTCTCAAGCACCTGCTCCTACTACTTCGACAAGTGGATTCAACTGGTCAGCTGCGGGAATAAAACCTATGGCAAAGAAGGCTGGTTGGGAATGTCCAGCATGCACTCTCACGAGCCCGGATGACAAGGACAAGTGTATTGCTTGTGACGGACCACG
The DNA here is from genome assembly GCA_014825775.1 of Krasilnikovozyma curviuscula. Classification (NCBI taxonomy): domain Eukaryota; kingdom Fungi; phylum Basidiomycota; class Tremellomycetes; order Cystofilobasidiales; family Mrakiaceae; genus Krasilnikovozyma; species Krasilnikovozyma curviuscula. Next base: position 22,006 of record MVAQ01000185.1, on the reverse strand, counting down.
ACCAGGAACCTCGTCTTTCAAAACCCCAACCCCAACCCCAACTGCTGCTGCACCTACTGGTTTCAACTGGGGCGCTGCAGGTATGAAGCCCACTGAGAAGGACGGCGGGTGGGTGTGTCCAGAGTGTACTCTGACGAGTCCAGACGACAAAGAGAAATGTATCGCTTGCGACACTCCCCGGCCAGAGTCACCTACAAAGTCGACAACCGCTCCAGCTTCGAAACCAGCTTCTCCATTGTCTTTCGTTGTGACTGCGGATCCAGCTGCACAACCATCACCATTCGCATCCATGTTTGGGTCCTCATCGATTCCTACTGGATCCCAAGCACCATCAATAGAATCTGCTTTCGGATCAACTGCGAAATCAACAGCGCCCAATCCCTTTGGTGGGTTTCCATCTTCCGACAAGCCGAGCCCGTTTGCTGCTTTTGGTTCTACTCCCGCAAAGGACTCTTCAACACCCTCAAAATCTTCAAAGGATATTTTTAAACCTTCTGCTCCTGTACCACCAACATTTGGCAGTTTCGGATCGTTCTCCGGCCACAAAGCGGCGATACCCGAAACTGCAAAAGAATCAACACCATTTTCTTTCTCTTCGATGGCTGCATCAAAAGAGAAAGAGGTGCTACCCTCTGCAACAAAAGCAATATCAGCTCCAGATCCAGCTCTAAGTATCAGTGATGTGCCCTCTTCAGCTACGACAACCTTCTCAACCCGTGCTCCTCCTAGTACAAAAGCAGCATCTGGAACAGAAAATGAGATTCCATTTTCGTTGGAAACTGCTCCCAAACCTGGGCCAGCTCAGTCTAGTCCATTCTCGTTTGGAAAACCTGCTACAGTTGCTGTTACTCCTGCCGTTGCTGCGAAAGAGAGTCCATTCTCTTTCGGCGCAAAATCTGGAGTACCTGCTACTCCAAAAGACAATCAGTTCTCCATCGTAAAGCCTGCTGCTGCATCTGGTCTTGGTCTTGGTAAACCATCAACTCTGAGGACACCATCTTCACAATCAGTTCCAACAGAAACATCTCCGGCCCCTGCACAAACTCCAGTAGTAACGTCACCATTCTCAGCTCCTTCTTCCATGTCTGGTGGGTTCGCAGACTTTTCTTCATCATCCAAATTGTCAGTTCAAACACCACTGGCGTTCGGTGGGTTTGGAGGATTTGGCAAACAACCTGAAACATTAAAGTCAGCTGCTCCAGCATCTACATCACCATTATCTGCCCCAGCTTTCACAAGTCCTGAACCGGTGAAGCTTCAATCGTCTCCGCTACTTCCTCCTACAGCTCCAGCCGTAGGAAAGCGCTCGCCTCTTGGACAAAACTCGTTCATCCCGCAGTCGCCAAATTCTCCTAGACCTTCCAGTGGTGGGTTTTTTGGTGTTCCTCCAAAGTCAAATTTACCTACTCTCGCTCCTCCTGCGTTTGCGGTTGCAGTGAAGCCACTGGAAACAACTCCTATCCCTGCTGGATCCAGTTATCCGGACCCATCGTCTGTTGAAGGATTCGGACTAGCAGCTGAGTTTGAAAGAGCATACCTTTTATTGTGGGCAGAGCTTGATAAGGTCAGCACTTTTCTTTTTTGTCGTGACTCTTCGAACAAAGCTTACCCTCTCCTTTCCTGACAGCTAAAATCTACCGCTGAGGATTCGGCAAACTTCCTGGAAGAACAAGGCAATCCAGCCCAACCCAGTCATTATGGTCTTGGTGATCTTTCGGCTTTGAAAAGACTTGCCAAAGGGAAGGAGAAGGATACACTTGCATCGTTGGACGAAGCGTCTGCGCGCAAACGAAGCGTTGCTGAGCTTCAGAGCCTGATGTTGACGGGTATGTTTTCTTCACCATAAACGGAAAGAATGTCATTCTGACTATCGTCTCTTCTCTCTCTCACCTAGCCGATACCAAGATCGAAGAATGTTCTCGCTACCTTCGGGCCAGAGAGGATCCCGAGTTCGCCACAATGATTCAAGTTCGACAGCTCGGTCCGGAGCATGTAGAGAATAGAGAAAGACTTCTTAAAACGTCACAAATCGTCCGTGACAGAGTACAGCAGTTAGAGAAGTGTGTTAAAGATTTGAAGCAGGTCGTGGTAAAGGATAGACAAGGCAAACAATCGCTCAAGTGAGTTTCACCTTCTCTATATACGCTCATGCTAGACTGACTTTTTCTTCTTTCTTTCAGAGCACCGTCTATCGATACCATTAACAGAACTATGCGTAACATCACCGTTGCTGTCTCGCAGAAGACAGCAGAAGTTGACGACTTGTCTACCCGCCTCAATATCATGCGCGTTTCTTCACCAGCTTCCCTCAAGAAACCTGTCTCTATACACTCTGGCAGATTTGAGGTTCCTGACTCGGGCGACGATGATGACCAAGAAGATGTCAGTCTCAGCACTGCTCCATTGCGCAGTGCTCTTTGGAAGCCAAGCCCAAGCCCCAAAGTTGCCGCCGTCGCTGCTCACGCTCTCAATGCTGAGAATAGGTTTACTCAGGTAAAGCTAGCACTGTTGGCTTCCCGGAAGCAACCCATCGTCAACAACTCTGCTCTAGCGAAGCCTGTGGCTGTCAAGACCGATTTTACGTCCTTGGAAGTCTTCTCTGGTCGCCCAAAGAAAATACCATCGCACGAGATGAAGACTCCAGCATCCGACACGCCCACCCTTCCTCCATCTTCCATTAGCACATTTGTACCACCTCCAGCGTCGTTTTTGGCTCAGCCGTCCAGCTTTAAGACAGCTGGTGTAAACTTATTTTCACAACCCCCTCTCCCTCTTGATCCACCGTCCGCTTTTGATCTTGGTGCACCGCTTCCATCCCATTTTGAACCACTGAAGGACTCACCTGAAGGCCGCAGACAGCGATCCGGTGGGAAGTCAAGACAGCATACCTCTGCTGTCAAAGTCAGACACACGTCTACTTCGTCTCCAACGACAACTCCTCCTGGTACGAGCACCTTTAGTTGGACGACTGCTTCCATTTCTGGATCTCCTTCTCCATCTGTCAAACCTCCCGGTGGATTTACCTCGCTCTTCGCAGCGTGAGTGGCATTTTGACTGAGAAGTTGTGATGCGCAGCTGATGTTTTATCTTTCTTACCGACAGTATCCCCTCACCGCCTTCTGGCTCTGCTCTTCAACCTCCGAAACCTTCTTTGTTCGACAGGCTGTCACCTCAGCCTCAGTCTCGACCTCCGCAACAACCTTTAAAGCGACATCAAGACTCCGATGGTCGAGATGAAGCTGACGCTGGCAACAAGGACGTGGACGATGAGGTTTATGATGAAGATGAGGAGGATTATGATGATGATGAAGAAGAAGAGGAGTTTGATGAAGAGGATGATGGGTATTACAATGAGGAGGACGATTACTACCCGGAAGAAGAGGAAGATAATAGGGATGATGATCCCAGACCCTCCAAGAGATAGCTCATGCACTGTTAGCTAGATATACATTCTTGTTACTCTCATATTTCAGCTCTGGGAAAGAACTCTGTGGCTTTGATGGAAACGAAGCCCCGGGTGCTGCTGGTGTGAGGTTACCTCGACAACAACTACCATGATTTCACAGCACTAGGTTTCTTCTCCAATGGCTGTGACAGATATCGTAGTCAACCCAACGAGGGTTCTCCAAGTCCCAGATACAGCTTACTTGGAAGAAAATGTGTCAGTGGAAGATTCGTCTGACTATCGGTCCTTGTTCGCTGGGACTTCAACATCAATCGTGATAGACAACGGTGAGAAAATAATACCTTTGTTTAGAATAGCATAGAACTGAGTCAACTTTTATTTCAGGCTCATCTCAGGTTCGAGCAGGTTGGGCTAACGAAGCACGCCCCAGGATAATTCAAGATCAGGTTGTCTCTAGGTACAGAGATAGGAAGCTGAACAAGACGATTCTTCTCTACGGTGAAGATGTGGATGCTGATGCTACGAGTAGAGGCACATCTCGGCAGGTCTTTGAAGGAGACGTCCTAGTTAACTACGATTCGATGGTAAGAGGGCGTTAGCTATGGAGTTTTGGGACTGACATGACACTAAGACCTTTTCCGTTACGATAATGTAGGAGCATGTGTTGGACTACATATTTCTCAATTTAGGTATCGATACTCAAACGGTACCTCATCCTGTAGTTATGTCGGAACGACTGAGCACGCCTCTCCACTCTCGAGCTCGTGAGCAACGTCATTTGCTCTGCTTTTGCCTCGATAGCATCTAACAATGCAAATTTGACTGGTAGTCACTTCGGAGCTGCTCTTTGAACTTTACTCGGCACCCTCAATCTCTTATGGTGTCGATTCACTTTTCAGCTTCTCCAACACCGTCGTGCCTGCCAAAGACGGGTTTGTTGTTGGATTGGGGCACCACAGTACAACGTTAGTTCCTGTTCTTAACGGAAAGGGTATCTTGAGTTCAGCGAGGAGGTGAGTTTTCCCAGCGAGAGATGTCGCGCGCTGCCCATGTAGATGACATTTCTTCAAAAGGATACCGTGGGGTGGATTTCAGGCATCAGAATTCTTGTTGAAGCTGTCTCAAATGAAGTACCCTAACTTTCCGACGAAAGTATCTTCAAATCAGGCGACAGTGAGTGTTGCGCTGAGTCCCATTCAACCATTAGTTTTGCGACCTAACGTTCTTGCGACTCTCGTTTTATAACGTTCTTGAATTGTAACAGTTCATGTACCGAGAAACTTGTTACGTCGCGGATGACTATCAGTCTCACATTCGAATGCTTCAGGAACCAAACGCGATCGCCCAGATAGATACTATCCTGCAGTTTCCATTTGTTGAAAGCGTAGGTGACTACCTCTGGATTCATTAGGAAGCGTCATCACTGAAATTTTCAGCCATATATCTGTAGGTTGTCGAGGAGAAGACCGAGGAAGAGCTGGCGAGGCAGGCAGAGAAACGTAAGGAGAGTGGGAAGAGATTACAGGAAGTGCAGAATAATCTGAGGACTGAGAAGGTAAAGCTCCTCCTCCTCTCACCTTCCTAGTACCAATTTCGTATTGACTCAAGGTTTTTTTTTTTTTTCAGTTGCAACAGAAACAGAAGGATTTGGAATATTACCAGGAGATTCGAGGTTGGAAAGCTACAGAGAGTGAAGCTGACTTCGAGGTAAACTAGTCGCTTCCTGCTTGATGTTTTGCCTATTCTGACCGCATTCCGGCTCTAGCTTCGACTGGAGTCAGAGGGCTTTGATAACGAGGCTGATCTAGAGGGGTCAATAAAAAAATTAGAAGCTTCTTTGAAGCGAGCAAAGCAGAAGGATATTGGAGAAGAAGCGGAGGATACTGTAAGTTTCTCCTGTCAACCTCCTTCTAAGTTAAACACTCATACAGACTTGCTACCCTCATAGGAGGTACCATCGTTCCCACTCATCAACATTCCAGACAAAGAACTAACGGAAGAAGATATCAAAGAGAAACGTAAACAGAAGCTGTATAAAGCGAACTACGACGCGCGCGTGAGATTGAAGGCGGAGAAAGCAGCTGAAACAGCGAGGTTGGAAGAGATCTCTCGACTGGATGAGGAAGAGCGGCTTGCTGATCCTGTTGCATGGACAAAAAAGGTTCGAGAACGCCATGAAGTGAGTTTTTGGTTCTCATTTTTGTCCATGATTCCACCTGAAGTTTGATCGAACTGTCTTAAGGCGACTATTACAAGAATCTCGGAGAGGAAGCGAAGGAAAGCTGCATTAAGTGATCGAAAAAGTGCTGCTGCCCAAAGCAGGATGAAATCGATTGCTGATTTGGCCAGTGGTGACTCACGGCCAAAGAAAAAAACGAAGAAGGGCGAGGAAGGTAAGTCTGGTGTCATGTTATTATGTTACAACCGTGTTGATAACAAACATAATCTATTACAACAGATGATGGTTTTGGAAGAACGGATGACGACTGGGGAGTGTACCGAGAGATTGTACGCTTCTTTTCTTTTTCTGTGCAGAATCTTTTTCCTTACCTTCAGTATTTCCTTGTGTTTAGCGCGGTGGAGAATCCGATGAGGAAGAAGAAGATATGAACCTGGTACTAAAGCTCGAGAAAGACCTAATGACTTACGATCCTACATTCGCTGAGGAAGAAACCCTTTCCTCTCGATCTTCCCAACATGCCCCCCTCATTACAGCTTTCTTACGTGGCTCGACAAAATACAAAGCTGAGGAGATATCTCAGCAATATCAACTACATTTGAACATCGAACGTGCGAGGGTTCCTGAGGTGTGGTTCCAACCGAGTATGACAGGATTGGATAGTGCCGGTATCGATGAGATTATTGGGCATGTGCTGAAGACATTCAAGGAGGAGGAGGTGAAAAGGATGATGCAGGTGAGTATTTTTTACGTCAATGATAGACATTATTATCACTACTGAAGGTGACCTCGTCCTTAGGGTATCTACATCACTGGAGGAGGGTCGCTCCTCCAAGGTTTCGACACCCGACTTCACAAATCCCTCCCATCTCTTCTGCCTTATCAAACACCTCTCCGCGTCCTTTCGCCTTCTCCAAAATCGGACACCAGAATTTCAGCCTGGCAAGGAATGGCTCGATGGGCATCGACCGGGGACGCAGAGTTTAGGGAGGCTCTTATTACGAAGGCGGAATACGAGGAGTATGGAGGAGAGTATGTGAAGGAGCATCGGTGGGGAAATCTGTATACCGGCGATCCTTCTAGCTGAGAAGCGAAATGTGTGTGCAATCTATTAATTTGCGAAATTTGGTCGGGGTAAACCATCCCTTGAATGTGACATGATTTGCTTTCTCAAATATATCAATTATGGAGTAATCAAGACTAGAAAATTTCGATTTTACACGCTACCAAGTTGAATTTCATCACGTTGCTGGAGAATTGAAGCCATCAGCCCTGCCTTTTGTATAGGATCTCAACCTTCTTGATCTCTTCAACTTCAAACCCTTTGAAATATGAATTAGTTGACGGGTCAACCACGACCTGTCAACATCCGACAGGGCTGGATGAGGAAAATGAATATCTTGCCCGTCAACTCGGATTACCCGTAGACAATGTTCTACCCATTTGACGGTTCCTGAGAAATAGACGGCCCCCCTGAACTTGACGGAGAAGACTATAGTAACTGATAGAAGGGCCCTGAGCCATGGGATCTCTAACGGCTCTCCTTCTCAAAATTACTTGGTAAATTTGCGCCATTGCTGCCCTAGGTGGAGTAAGCCAATGTTGGTCTCTTCGGAGATGAAGGAACGAGGGGGGTTTCTTATCTAAGTAGTACTTCATTATAGAAGTGGGATGGAAGTTATTTTGAGTCTTGACAGTGTTTATGGGTTCTGAGATTAGGTCAGCATTCCTCGATGGCGCCACTGCCTCTGCATGTTTCGCCAGTGGTTTATAGGCGTGAAAAGATTACTCCCCTGACGTCGAGGACCTCGCGGTGGTGAAGCATCGTTGGTAGAGCTCGAGGAGGAATATCTGATCTAGTCAGCAGAGTCTGATTTTGGTGAGTAGTTCTGTGCTTGCTTTCCCTTAGCTAGAAACGCTCCATTGCCATTACAAAACAAACCGTCGTCCTGGCGCCTGAAGAAGTAGGGAAGCAATGAGGCTGATCTTTTATTCCCCTCCAGATCGGTCTCGAATACCAATGACTTCTTCAACCGACGAAGTCACCTTGGCTGAGCCAACTGTACCTCACAAGGAAGAAAAGAAACCCGTCGTCGCCCCACCACACACCCAGCTCGAAACAGCTGTTGAGCCCATCCGATCAAGAGACTATGGCTTCCTCCCAATCCCTAAGTCGTCCCGTTTTGACCCACAGTCCCCTCCTAAGTTCACCCTGGCGCTCAATGGTTAGTCTTGTCCCGCGTTTGATCGGGTTATCGGGAACTGCCTTAATGATGCCTTTTTATCCCAATTTTTTTTCTTCTGTGAGTGCAGTATTCTTTGGGCTGGGTGCAACCATTGCTGTAGCTAACCTATACTACAATCGTAAGTCGCTGTCAAAGCTATCAACACTAGGCTGTGATGGGATGGGATATTAACCTCTCAATCTCCATGTAGAGACGCTGCTGGTGCATATGGCTGATACTTTCAATGTGGACTACAACGAAATCTCCCAGGTTGCTGTCCTGACACAGGTTTGTCTTCTCATTCTCCAATCGTAATGGTCTTCTAGAACTGACGTCGACTTTGCCCGGGATAGGTCGGATATGCTATCGGTTGGTTTCTGTTCAAAGAGACTCAGTGTTTATCCTACTGAACTCATCTTAATATTGTTACAGGTATTGTCTTCATCGCTCCACTCGGCGATTTGATTCGAAGACGAAGTCTCGTCGTGCTACTCTTCGTGCTTAGCGGCTCGCTCTCGATTGGACTTCCGCTGGTCAAGACAGTCTCAGGCTTCAAAGCACTGAGTCTCTTAATTGGAATGGTTTCCAGTAAACCCAAAATTCACCTACGGATGGAAGCTTACACGAGATCTGACAACTCCGCTCGCTTTTGCAGTCCCAGGCCAGATCCTCATTCCCCTCACCGCGGACCTCGCACCCGCCCACCGCCGCTCAGCAGCCATCAGTATCACTTGGTCCGGCCTTCTTCTAGGGCAACTCATCGGTCGTGTCATTGCCGGTACCATGGCTAACTTTGTGCATTGGACAAACGTCTACTGGTTAGCTGTTGGCATGCAATTTTGTGTGTTGTTTGGGATGTGGGTGTGGCTGCCAGATTACCCAAGAAAGAACACAGAGATGAGCTACTTTGGTGTCGTGAGTCCCTAGATCTCTTTCGTCTTTTCAGCAGGATCAGAATCTCACCAGAGGCACTTGCTTTCACAGCTATGGTCCATGGTAAAATTCGTCTACCAGTATCCAACACTTGTCCAGACATGTTTGATTGCAATGATGACTGCCTCTGTCTTCTCTGGGTGGTGGGTGAGTGCCCAACCACAGCGAACTCTACTTGACTTGTGCTTCGCTCATCACTTTTTGTTGACTGCACAGACTACGCTCACTTACCTACTAACGGACACCTATAATTATAACTCGTTGTACGTGGGACTGTTCGGACTAGCTGGTATGGCGGGTATCATGACGGCACCTCGTAAGTCATTTTCGAACATTGTTGACATAACCTGTCCTTATCTTTAACCATATCACTCAGTCATTGGTAGACTGGTTGACAAGTGAGCTACAGTTTCTTCTATCTCATGAAATTCTACGCTGATTTCGCGCTTAAGACTCGTCCCGTGGGTTGGTCAGTTCTTAGCCCTCAGCATACAAATGTGTTCAATGGCCATAGCAGTCGGAGCTGCTGAGGTCAATATCTCCGCCGTGATCATCGTGTGCTTCACTTTAGATGTTGGATTACAACTCGGAAATGTGTCGTAAGTGTCGTTTGACCCCCCCCTTTTTTGGGTCTGACACTGCTCGAACTGATGTTTGTTTGGGGTTCCTTGATTTGAAACAGCAACTCGACGAGGATATACGCACTCAACCCAGCAGCTCGAGCACGTATGAACTCGCTTCTTGTACTTTGCCTCTTCATCGGCCAGATCATGGGCACAGCAATCCAGACGAAACTATACACCGCACATGGCTACCGTGCGAATGCTGGGTATGGCCTCGCGTGTCTTGGATTCGCGATGTTCGTCCTTGTCTCCCGTGGGCCGTTCAGTGAGAGGTGGATTGGATGGGACGGGGAAGTTAGGTTCAAAAAGGAGCTGAATGGCGAGGAAAAAGAGTCGAAAGCGACTGAGAAGGCGAGGCGTCAAGGCCAGACGAAAGAGGTGGAGAAGACACAGGCCACCACAGGCACTCAAGCAGATCACGATATAGATATAGAAGCTCAAGAGGGTGTCTAGAAGTAGAAGGAGTAGTAGATCACCTAGATTTGTTTACATTCGACCTATTTACGAGATGCTTTCGCAATTTCTTTCCTGCTCTTATCGTTTCTACAGCTCATATCTTACAGCTCGTACATTTGTTCAAACATTGAGCTGTCTGGTGGTGTTCTCCTGTCACTTTGCGCTCGAGTCGGATCACAGCTCGGTGCAGCTCCATTTGCCTTGCGCCGGCGCCCACGAAATCGGTCCTTCATGGGACCGCTGCGGTTTGACTGCAACACCTTGGTCTGGATCTGCAGGATCAACGAGCGACTCCCAAGCTCAGTGTACTAGGTGAGGACATCTTTTTCGTACTGGTTTTCGTTGTGATTGCTAGGTAAGACTTAACCAGCTTATCCTTTTTAGGCAGCAGCAGCAAAGCTAAGACCTCTTCCCCGAACTCTAGCTGACTGTCTCTGACTAGGGTCGACAAGATGCCCTTGCTGTTCAACAAGAAGAAGGACTCTACCCTTGGATCTTCCTCAGCTCGGAAAACCAAGCCTCCCGGCTCATCGACCGTACGCGACTCGCTCTCCAAAGTCCTCCGTCGAAACAGCGCACCTAAGGCACCATCAACAGCTTACAAACGGCTCCCAAAGTCCTCTGATGGCTCAGCTTCATCCTTTGAACCCCCCAGCTCGTCCAGCTATCTCTGGGAGACGGATACCTTTGACCCTTTAATCCACCCTCCGCCTACGTATGCCATCGACAAAGTGGGCTCCCCCTCATTTGCTCACCAGGAGTTCGGTTGGTGCTCTCACGAGGAGTACCGATATACCTCAGAGGTGAGTCCAGTCCCAGTTGTATCTCTGAAAAATGCCTCAGGCGACTTACCTTTTCTGCTGTTTGCTCGCTTTCGGCTGAAATTCAGTACAAAGGGGACGACAAGTCGCATGTGGCAGAAGAACCACCGTATTACATAGCATTCACGACCTACATCTCGTAAGTGATGATTATGTTTTTGTCACTATTCTCTCATTGACGTCAGTTCTTGCGCAGATTCTTGCTTCTCATCTTCGTCGGCCACATAAGAGACTTCTTTGGCAAACGCTTCTTCCCCCATTTCTACACCCACCTCTTACCACACGACGGCTATGCCGCTCTCAACTCCGACTTTGATTCTTTCTATACCCGACGACTCAAACAGCGGATCGATGACTGCTTCTCCATCCCAACGACGGGCGTGCCGGGTCGCACAATCACCACTTTCGCTCGGTATTCGACCGACGGCAATGCGTCGTTCAAACTCACGGGCGAAACAAAACGCAACTTGAACTTGTCTAGCTACAACTATTTAGGTTTCGCACAGGCGACTGGCGGCGTCGCTGATTGTGTGGAAGACTGCTTGGTGAAGTATGGAGTCAGTGCGGGCGGGGCGAGACTTGCGGCAGGAACTCAGGATCTGATCATCCAGGCTGAGAAACTGGTCGCTGAGTTTATCGGAGCAGAGGATGCTATGCTTATATCCGTAAGTAGCATTGGCTTGGTGGTGTGGTTCGAGAGGTGCTGATGTTAGGTCCTCAAACAGATGGGTTTCAACACCAACAGCAGTACCATTCCAGCAGTAAGTTTCTGCGATTCTTTGGATATTTCTTTTTCTCTGGGCCTCATACTCTCATACACATTCTAGCTCGTTGGCAAAGGTTGCCTTGTACTCTCCGACGAATATAACCATGCGTCGATCAGGTTCGGTGTTCGACTCTCCGGCGCAATCGTCCGTCCCTTCCAGCATAATAACATGAAAGATCTTGAATCTCTCCTACGGGAAGCTATCTCTCAAGGTCAACCTCGAACACATCGGCCGTGGAAGAAAATTCTCGTCGCTGTTGAAGGGTTGTACTCAATGGAAGGGACGTTTGTCAACCTCCCTAAAATAATTGAATTAAAAAAGAAATACAAGGTTAGCTTGCTTCATTACTCCATGATTGTTTTCGTCCATCGGCTCATCTAAATTTGCTCATATTTCAGTTTTACCTGTACTTGGATGAAGCTCACTCGATCGGTGCCATCGGTCCCAACGGTCGGGGAGTATGCGACTACTTTGCTATCCACCCATCGAATATTGATGTCCTCATGGGAACATTCACGAAGTCGTTCGGCGCCGCAGGCGGCTACATTGCCGGGTCCAAAGCGATCCTTGACAGCTTGAGATTGAAAAACCATGCGATGGTGTATGCCGAAGCGATGGCACCACCTGTGCTGGCTCAGATAATTGGATCTATGGCGTCCATTATGGGTGTCGTCCCTGCTCCCTCATCGTCTCCTTCAATCGGGGATTCAGTATCGAACCTCACAGCATCTTACTCCTCGCTCGACTTGGCCAGTTTTACGAATGGGTATGGACCGGTTTCCAAACTATCCCTTCCGTCTTGGATGGATTTGCCAACTGAGCTGGTCAATGGCTCCGAAGGAAAGGAGAGGCTGCGGAGAATTGCTTTCAATTCGAGATACCTTCACAAGGGTTTGAAGAAGCTTGGTTTCATCGTCTATGGAGACCCTGATTCGCCTATAGTGAGTGCTCTATGCGGGTCATCTCTTTTGTTTTCTTTACTATGCCTTCTAAACATCTAAGATTTGACAGATTCCAGCGCTGATTTTCAACCCCGCCAAGCTCCCTCTCTTCTCTCGAATGATGCGCGCTCGATCTCTACCTATTGTGACCGTGCTTGTAGGGTATCCAGCCTGTGAACTCTCGCGGTCCCGCGTGCGATTTTGTGTGTCCTCTAGTCACACTAAGGATGATATCGATGTGGTGCTTGCTGCCTGTGACGAAATTGGTGCTGCTCTGGACTTAAAACACGGCTTGAAGAGGTGGGAGAGGTGGAGTGTGGAAGAAGTTATGGAGAGAGCCGTTGAATTGGTCAATGAGACTGAGAATATTTGAAGTGAGCCCACCTTGACTGGGCACGCACTCTGTCGTAGCTATGCATACCGACTGTTGTTCTCTGCGTCATCTATTACCACTGGCTGGACCACCATATTTTAAGTACTGACTCTATGATCACATCTAATTGATAACCCTCAAGATTCAGGACAGGTTTCAACAGTATCAAGGGCTCAAGTATACCGAGTTCTTTGTTCTGTAGCAGATACCATCTTAATCTCTTTGATTACCCTTTCCCAGCACAACAACCTTGCCTTTCGTTCTGTAATTGAACCGCAAGGTGGATGGTGTGAGATGGTGACTTTTTACACAAGACTCGATCTCGCTCTCGCTCTCGAGGAAATATAAGTACGCACCTGCCACGCATATGATAGGTGTAAGCTTCCTGAACCTCTTCAAAATTAAATACTTTATCGACAATTGGTTTAATCAGGCCTATCAACACACTTTACGTTAGCCCACGTCCCATCGTCATGAACAATACACAACTCACTTTTTTGTGCTAACTCACATACCTCCTCCAGAGCATCTTTGGAGGCAGCAGGATCTGCAATTGGTGCTTGTACGAAGTTGTACATCGCTCGTGTGCCCCCCAACCAGGTAGGACGTAGTGCTTTGTTCGCGAACCCCACTGCGGACCAAACGAGTTCCGGGAAGGTTGTGAGGTGTGGTGTAAGGGAGATTGAGAGGTATTTTCCTGACTGCTTCAGATCTAAATAAATAAAGTAAAAAATATGGTAAGGAGGAGGGTAAAGCTGCAGGAAGAAGTGGAGGGCAGCGTACAGGCTGTTGAACCGTGATAAATTTCCCCCTGGCCAATCGTGTCAAAAACGATGTCAAACATCGTTTCTGGAGAGGTTTGGTGTTTCTTCAAACTATCAACAACATTACAGGCTCGATAGTCTATGACAGTGATGTTCGGGTCCAGTAACTTGAGGAGAGGCAGAGATGCAGCGGAGGCGGTCGTTGTGATGGATGCCCCGTAAACTGCTGAGAGTTGGATAGCCATCAGCCCCGTTGCTGAGGTACCACCATTCTTTAAGAAATACAACTGAGTCAGAAATACAGCCATCACAATACAGAAACAAGTAAAAGAGAGTCGCACAATGAAAACTCTTTGGCCCCCATTCTTTACGAGGCCCCCGGCCTTCACCATTGCAGTATATGAAGTGATACCAACCAACGGCAAGCAGGCAGCTTGCTGATGGGAGAGATGAGAGGGCTTGTGACAGATGGAAGTTGAGGACGAAGTGACCGTGTATTCACTTAGTGTTCCATGACCTGATGACATGCTGAAGGTTTTCCCAGCCAAAGCAGCCTTTAGCCGCCTCACAAGATGTGACACGACGAGGTAAGTGAAGAAACTCACAACTCATTTACTACACCAATGACGTCGTCTCCGATTTTAAACTCACGCTTCTCCAAAGCGATGGGTCCGAGGGAGGTGATAGTTCCGCTGAAGTCGACCTCTGGAACCGCGGGCTTTTTGTGGAAAAAGCATAAAGGCCAGAGGCTGAACATTTGGTAGCTATTTAGAAGCATTGCTTGAGTGAATTGCTATTACAAGAAGAAGCTGGAGAGTGACGATCAGTACTTACTTATCTTTTGGTAGATTGCAGACGACGATGCATGTGAAGGAGTCGAGATCAAAGCGCATCAGATCTCTAATCAGTTCTCAAAGAATAAGAGGATTGATCAATAAACATCTACTTACGGTTCAAAGAGGTTGCCATCACTTTGATCTGGACTTCATCTCCTTTGGGAACCGGCAAAGGGTAATCTGTTTCGAGTTTAAGGATATGAGAAACAGGACCGGGCTTTCTCCAAACCCATGCATTCATAGTTTGTAAAGTCATTTTGGAGCTGTGATAGGAGGAGCTCAGGACGAATCGAGAGAGTTTTGTTGTTTATACCAGTGTTTATTTTTGGCACAGGTTCGGGGAGAAGCCACCAACCGAGGTAGATGTGGCCACGTCTCTAGCTAGCAGGCTCGATGGATGAGTGAGAGACCTATGAATAGATGGGTTTTCTTTAGGTTGATTCCGGATGGTCCTATTTTTGAGGTTTGAGAGAGAGATGAGTCGACTTGGCGTCTCGGCGATAATACTTGAACTAACTTTCGAGACGTCTAACGACGATAACTGGGCCGAAGGATATGAAAATTCATACACAACCGAATTTTTAAAGATGCCGGGGAGGTTTGTTGAACCGACCGATTTCAATCTCTAGTGCTTCCGCTTCCCAACCAACTGACTTCTCATGACATCCAACACTACACGATAAAGCAACCCATCCCTCTACCACTCTCACATCTATAGCGATTCTTGAGTTTTGCTGCTAGAAAATTGATGGTTGGACCTAACGGGCGGTCTGCGTGAGGAAATCCCAAGGACAGGCGCGAGGGAACGATGTACCCAAAGAGGAAATTTGTAGGAAAGGAAGCAAAAGGGGGACAGTGTCAGTGAGAGAAACATAGCTGGCTCCCAAAATCCAACCCAATGAATGAAAGGACAAGACTGACTATGTAAACCTGGTAGAACTGGATCTTGAACGCCCCATCCTCCCCTTTCACAGCAATCATCCTCCCACTCCAATCAGCCTTCCCCTTGCTCCCGTCCTTGAAGCCATAGTCTACGGTACCATAGAGCATGATCTCCTTCTTGTTGTCCTCACCATCCTGCTGAGGATAGAAAACTCCATCAACGACGTGCTTCCTGAAATTAATCTTCTCCCAGCCCTTTTCTCTGAACTCGAGGATGCCAGAGTGGCCCAAGAAGGTGTTTGGACCCATGTGCATCGTCGTGTCGGGCGTGAAGTTTGAGATGTATTGCTCGTGGGCTGAGGAGGAAGCCAACGGGCCCAGGTCCGAAGCTAAGTAGAACGAAGTGAGGAACTCTGAGAAGGTCGACATGCTGGAATGTAGGTTAACAAAAAAAAAGTGGGAGCTGTGGGTTGGACCAAGAATGAGATAGATATAATCTCTCGAACTTTTTAGTCACCGACTGCGAGAGGTGGTGGCGACGTCAGCTTCTCAGCTGGGAGAAACCAATTCGAGTGGGAACGTCATCGCATAACTTAGATATGTTGGCGATGAGATACGAGCGTGAATGCAGGTAAATCTTATTGTATGATACAATCTAATCATCCTCATCTCTGCTCTTGGCTACTGCGAGATCTAATTCCTTCCACCCGCCATCGCTCGTCTCAAGTGTTCCCTCACCACCACTCAAGCTCCTTAACCTCCCCATGTATTCGCCCATCTCAAATAGCGGAAGTACACCTCTGATGGAGCTCCTCGCCGACTGATGACCAGACGCTGAGCTGCTGGAAGAGGAGGAGTAGTCATATGACGGAGAGAGAGAGTGCGGTGGGATATAGATTCCATTGTCCTCTTGCCCCGTTGACGAGGATCCTTTGAAGGTTGAGGAAACTTGGGTATCCTCATCCACCGCATCGACGCTGCCTCTCCGCCCAACAAGATCACCCGTCACTTTCCCGACGTCGGCCTCCCTGAGGCCGCGTATGCGGACATCCAGTACCGGTTCGATGAGCGTTACGCCTATTTGAGTTAAAGACGATCGGAGCGTCTCTTCGATTGCCTTAGCTACCGCTGGGAGGGGAGGGACGGGCGATGTAGGTGTCGGTAGATAAGGCGTGAGGGTGACGCAAAGGTGCGAGAGTGGGTATCCAGCGAGAGGTCCCCCCCTCCGGAGAGACGATAAGAGATACGATGTAAGATGTGGAAGTTGGTCATAGTATGCGTCAGTCGGTGGTACAGGGATGGAAACTTGGTGCGAATCCCATTCGGAGGTTGTCTTGATGTCTGCGTTCAGGGGAAGGCGGGAGAGTTGAATTCGAAGAGAGACGTGGTGTTCTCCAGGTAACCCAATGACAGAGCCAGTCCATTCGTTGTCCAAGACGACTCCTTCGTCTATCGTCTCGAGAATTGTCTCTCGTAGCGCGATTCGCGTTTTCCCAGCTTTGACGCGCACTTTCTGTTCATCCAATAGTCTTGTGAGCGAGATCTCTAAATGGAGCTGACCCATTCCATGAAGCAAAATCTGATTGCCATCCACCAATCCAGGAGAAGTCGACTCAGCGGCATCTTCTGAGGGGACTTCGAGCCGCAGACTCGGATCCTGCCTAACGAGCCTCTCGAGGCCAGTGAGGACGTCATCCATCTTCATGCCCTCTTCCGGGGTAAGCGCGACGCTACACACCGTGACGGGCAGGTCGACGCCCCTGAGCTGAAGATCCTGCCGGGCGTCTTTGGACCCAACGAGCGTGTCCCCCGTTCGTGTGTGTTTCAACCCCAGAAGGACACCAATGGACCCAGATGGGAGCTCGTCGACTGTAAGTGGTTCATCGGCATACAGAAGCATCAGGCGCGAAGCGCGTTCTTGGAGTTGGGAGGTGGTATTGAAAAGTGTCGCTCGTGTGATAGTACCTGCACCATTACGGGACCAGCATAAGACAACATGTTAGTCAATACTTTTTGCCCTTAGAGGAGGAAAAGATTTGATGTACCTGAATAGACTCGGACAAAAGTCATCCAACCTTTCTGATCGTCCCAAATTACCTTGAACGCAAACGCAACAGCCTCCTTATCCTCTACTCTCACAATACTCCCCAACTCCTTCCCCCCAACTGATTTCCCCACCAAAGCTCTGGACTTTTTCGATACGCCAGCTCCAGGGCCACCAACCGCTAAACGCTTGACCTGGCTGATCACGGCCGGCCCAACTTCCTTTGGACTCGGTAAGTATCGCACCGCCGCATCTAGAATGGCTTCTGTCCCTATACCTTTGAACGCAGACCCGCATAGAGCAGGTAGCACAGACCCTGAGATTGTGAGCTCTCGGAGCGCGGCGTAGATTGTTGGCAAAGGCAGGAGTAGATGTGGGTGGGATGTCGAGGATGCGTCGGCGAGGGCGAAGAACTCTTCCATCAGGGGGCCGTCGGAGAGGGTACTGAGTAGTTCGATGAGAGCCGCTCGCGATCTGAAGAATTCGTCTCGGACAGGATGGGATTCAGGAAGTTTGACAACAGCACCTTGCCTTTGTTGTTCCTCCTCAGTCGGTCGGAGCTCATCGCAGATCCATCCCGTAGTCTTGATATCACCCTCCCACCGTTCTAGACGGCCAGAAACGATGTCGACGAAGCCGACAATGCCAGGCTCACCGGACGCGCCATTGGATGCGTCCCACGTCGTGATAGGCAGATTGAGGAGCAGCGGGTGTGGGTGGAGGAGGGATTTAGTTTGTGTCAATGAACGATTAAGGGAAGCCCCTGCACGATCGAGCTTGTTGATGAATAGGATCCTCGGTGTCACTGTGTACCTAAATATGAACACGATACACTTTTCAGACGTGGAAGCTCGTTGCGCATGGTGGTTAACATGGGAGGAGATACATTACCTATCGAGCTGACTCCATACACCTCTACTCTGAGCTTCAACACCTTCTACTGCATCAAGCAGAACGATCCCACCATCAATGACCCTCGCGGCGCGCTCGACCTCGATGGTGAAGTCGATGTGTCCTGGTGTGTCAACAACATTGATGATATGATCTTTCCAAGAGACGGGTATTGTTGCTGATTGGATTGTTATGCCTCTTTCTCGTTCTGACGGGAGGAAGTCTGTTGATGTGGTACCTAGGTCGACAGTACCAGGTGCTGAGATACTGGCGCGAAAGAACAGACAAAGAAAACGAAGCTAATTAGCAAAAGTAAGAAAGAAGAGAGAAAAGTAAGAAATGTGGAGAGGACCTACTACCCGCTCTTTGCGAGTATGCTCTCCGTCAGGGTAGTCTTTCCAGAATCTATGTGGGCGAGGATGCCAATGTTTCGAATGCGGTCAATTACCATGGATGCTGGAGCTGAGGGCTTTGCTAGGCATTTTGAACAGTTTGAGAATGACCTTCGTACGGCCACATTTGTTGCAGTGGTGTTGGCGAGGTTGAACCAAGGGTGGAGAAAGGACCGCGAGAGGACAAACAGTCGCATCTTTTGTTTGAATCCTATTCGTTACAGTGCTCTATATCTTCATTTTCTTTACTGTCTTGTTTTTACTTCTAATGTTTCCAATTCAGTCCGAGAGCCTGGCTGTTTAGCAACACTTTGGTAAGTAGCCGTTCCGTCAGCGTGGCGTTTCGAAAAAAAAAAATCGAGGCAGCAGCAGCGAAATGTGGATTTCGTCGCCCAACGTCAATAGATATCCAAACTTCTGAAGAAATGGTACACGGTGGTGATAGATCAAGAGACCCTTGGTGAGTATTATCCCTGCATCTCCCTAAATATTCTCTGCCGTCTGACACATTTTTGTCCTCTCGCCAGCCCTTACTCAATCGTCCGTCGCCCATTACTCAATCCCATTGCTTCAAACGCATCCTAATAGTTTCTGGTGTTCTTACAGATTAACGATGCAGGAGGTGCATTCGCTATGGGAGCCGTCGGTGGTGCTATCTGGCATTCCGTGAAAGGAGCAAGAAACGCTCCAAGGGTGAGTCTCAATACTTCAATTTCAACTCGTTCAAATTATTTTTGGTCAAGGGGCAAATGCTTTGTGGAACGAGTTTCAGTAGGATCCAGGTAGTAGAAGAGGATATAGGCCAACCTTCGTTTCGCTGTTTTCCTATCCACCCTTTTTCTTTTCCCGTTCTATGCACCACTTTTTACACCTCATAGCCCTTTGCTCTCCTTAGACCTTAATCGCTCTGACCTTTCGATTATGATTATTCAGGGTGAGAGACTGATGGGTTCGTTGGCGGCGGTGAAGGCTCGAGCCCCAGTGCTGGGTGGAAACTTCGGTGTGTGGTAAGCACGAAAACTCAGCTCTCTTCTCCACAACCAAACCAATGAGTGGTCTTATCTTCTCAATACTAATCATATTTTTGAATTTGATGTTGAAATCGCACTTCATTAGGGGGTACGTGATGTTATGTTTCTGATGCTCGCATAAAGTACGAGGTTTCTAACGTTATCCTTCTCTCATTCGCTTTTGGTTATTAGTGGTCTCTATGGTGGATTCACATGTGCAGTACAGGGCTACCGAGAACAAGAAGACGGTTGGAACTCAATAATAGCAGGTTTCTTTACCGGCGGGACACTAGCTATCCGAAGTACGTTCCCTATTTTCATTTTCTGCCGAACCCTCTTCCTTTCAATGATTCTGATAATTATATTTCTTATTGTGAACTCTCTATTTCACTTCTGTTTCACTATGGCTGGCCGATTCGTCTTAAATTCACACCCCACCGAAACCATCCACAGACGGACCGGCACCAGCACTCTTCGGTGGTGTTCTCTGCGCCGGCTTGATGGGACTGATAGAAGGAGCCAACGTTGTCATATCGCGTTTCCAGAACGAGGGTAATAGACCGATCATGCCTGCCAGTACGTCGTTTTTTCTTTTCCTTCCAATGTAATAAAAGGCTACGTTGCGCAGTAGATTACTTACTAATTGATGCTTTGTGGGATATCCAGTGCCTGAACAAGCTGCTTCGACTTAAATTTCATTCCTTTCCTATCAGTCACCCACTCCATAACACCATAATCCCTTCTCGTTGGTCATTACATCTATTTGCACCTGCTCGGTGTGATCACCACCCACCACTCTCCATCAAATACACTATCTCATCTACCACCAGCTATCTCGTTTTTTTAGATAGCTGAAGGCGAATCGTAGTTCACTACACCTTTTCTTTTTGCACTACTTTTTTTATAGAGCGCTGTTCTATGATGTACAATTGTTTTTACCATCTTCATCACTCTCTTGAAAGACTTGTTTTGCGAGATTTAAAGCTGAAGCTTGATGTCAAGGATGGCCGCCTTCTCCCGCCTCATCCTTTGTAGGGGAGCTCGACGAGAATCTCACTGACGGCGAACAACGATCACCCTCCAGCTGTCCTCATTCACCAACGATTAACAATGACTTCCTATCTCCTGTCACGAATCTCGACTTACCGAGCCCCCACACTCATCACCCCGTCCGCCCTCTCATCCAAGCTCACCTCGCCATCGTCGAACCTCAAGCTGATTCCCCTGGATGCGACGCTACGAATGCCAGGCTCACCTCTACCCCCACCAAAGGAGACATTCCTCACAGATGGAAGGCTGAGGCGAGCCAGGTTCCTCGACATGGACAAGGACGTTGCGGAGACGAGTGCAGAGAGGAACCCTCTGAGTTTGGGACACATGTTGCCTACCGAAGAGAAGTTTGCGGGAGCCATGAAGGAACTGAAGGTTGGGAGAGACGACGGGCTTGTCATTTATGACCAGGTGAGTTATGCTGGTTGCTTGCGGGAATTTGTGTGTTCAAGCTGACAGGTGGTTCTCTGGGTTAGACGGGTACATTTTCAAGCCCAAGGGCCGCCTACTTGCTCAAAGTAATCCCACTTTTTCTCTGTATTCTTGATTCTTTCTCTCTGTTTGCTAAATTTTCTTAACGCTGGTGCAGGCATTTGGTCATCAGGAGGTCTTCGTCCTCGAGGGTGGTTTACCCAGAGTAAGTGGACGGGCTGCCTGGTAACTTCCAAAACTACAATCTTACCCTTTTTATTTTGTAATTTAGTGGAAGAATGAAGGGTTCGAGATTGAGACTGGTAAACCAACTTGGCTTTCGGTGAGCAAAGTTGCTGGACGCACCAACCCGAAAATGATGTTCACCCCCTCTGACAACTATTACGATGATTCTCTCCACAATACACAGGAACCAGCACCAGAAACCCCATACCCACCCGTCCTCCTCGACGAATCCTTTGTGAAAAGTTTGTTTTCTCCAATTCATTTTCCATCACTTCGCCTGAAATCTAACAGCGATGGCGCCATCATCTATCACATACAGGTTTCCAACAGATTCAACACCTCACTTCTCCCTCCATTGTCTCCTCCCCTACCAAGCCTTTGATTCTCGACGCACGCTCGTACGGACGCTTCACAGGAGCCGCCCCTGAGCCACGACAGGGCATGAAATCGGGGCATATGCCAGGCGCTCACTCGCTCGCGTTCACCGACCTGCTGTCCAGCACCTCTGGACCCGGAGACAAGGGGTTTATCTCTTCTAATGAGGTCAGGGACAAACTTGAGGCAAGTTTGGGGAAAGAGACGGCGCAACAGGTGTTGAACGGCGAGAGGGAGGTCGTAGCATCCTGTGGGAGTGGGTTGACGGCCGGCGTTGTTTGGTTAGCTCTACAGAGAGAGGGTGTAAAGCTGAGCATTTATGATGAGAGCTGGACCGGGTGGGCTTTGAGGGGCCAAAAGGGGGAGGATGCAGTCATTGAG